>JAJOOF010007772.1:0-22311 GCA_029582545.1 Solanum lignicaule | reverse complement strand
TCCTAGGAGAAAATGAAAAATAATAATCTCAGAATAGAAAGTGTTTATCCTAGGAGAAAATAACTAAATCCCATTATGTAGGAGGGTCCTGCTAATTTAAATCTCATTATGTAGGAGGGTCCTGCTAATCCCATTATCCAGGACGGTCCTGCTAGTCCCATTATACAAGAGGGTTCTGCTAGTCCCATTATCCAGGAGGATCCTGTTAATCCCATTATACAGGAGGACCCTGCTAGTCCCATTATCCAGGAGGGTCCTGCTAGTGTCTCATTATCCAAGAGGGTCCTGCTAGTCCCATTATCCAGGAGGGTCTTGCTAATCCCATTATCCAGGAGGATCCTGCTAGTATCCCATTATCCAAGACGGTCCTGCTAGTCCCATTATCCAAGAGGGTCCTGCTTGTCCCATTATCAAGGAGGGTCCTGCTAATCCCATTATCAAGAAGGGTCCTGCTAATCCCATTATCCAGGAGGGTCCTACTAGTGTCCCATTATCCAGGAGGGTCCTGCTAGTCCCATTATCCAGGAGGGTCCTGCTAGTGTCCCATTATCCAGGAGGGTCCTACTAGTGTCCCATTATCCAGGAGGGTCCTGTTAGTCCCATTATCCAGGAGGATCCTGCTAGTGTCCCATTATCCAGGAGGGTCCTACTAGTGTCCCATTATCCAGGAGGGTCCTGCTAGTCCCATTATCCAAGAGGGTCCTGGTAGTGTCCCATTATCCAGGAGGGTCTTGCTAGTCCTATTATCCAGGAGGTCCTGCTAGTCCCATTATCCAGGAGGGTCCTGCTAGTGTCCCATTATCCAGGAGGGTCCTGGTAATCCCATTATCCAGGAGGGTCCTGCTAGTCTAATTCTCATTGTCCAGGAGGGTCTTGCTACACTAATTCTATTACTTAGAAAGATCTCGCTTAACAGAATCATCAAATAGAATCAGCATAACATATTTTTTCCCTAGTTTGCACCAGAAATTTTTTATTAAGTTGTTAGCATAAATGAGAAATACTTATACCAAAAGAAGAATGCAAGACACAAATGCAATTAGGGTGTTTGTTCCCTAGAAATGAAAGATGATAGAGTGTTTGTTCTCTAAAATGCCTCTTCGATGTTTGTTTTCTAAGGTCAAAATGCAACTAGGGTGGTTATTTCCTAGTAATGTGAGTGGTTTTTTTTGACAAATAAAAATATGCCCCACTTTTGAAATTGAAAAACTTTAAAACTCCTTTAATTTATCATTTTTTTTATAAAATAAAAATACAAATATGATCTAATTTGTTCCTTCAAGGATACAAAATTTGAATTTTGAGACCGAGCCCATTGTAGGACTGCCTACGTATCTTGTATAGCAAGAATCAGGTCAAACGTAGTTCATAAAAATAAAAAAATATTTTTTTTCTTGATTTTTCCTACAAAAGATATCTTTTGAGAAACGAATCAATTTTTGGTTGACAATGTTTGGACTTTAGTTGGTACCAACAATTAGTATGATGCATATGAGTCACATTCAATTACTTTCAGACAAATTTGAGGTCAACTTTGAGTAATCACTATAGTTTCAAATGGTATCTCGAACATACTTAAGTATTTACAAGATGAATGCATCTTGCCTAAATTAAGGGATAAAATTATTCATATCCCCATGTTTCAAGTGCCCTCGCAACAAATGAAGTTCTACTTCACACAATAGAAGTGTTTTGATCTTAGGACGTTTTAGAGGTCACTCACACTCAGAAAAATATTCAGTTCATGAGATTGAGATACCATATGCTTGGCCCATGTAAGTATCCACTAATGTGAGAACACAAAAATGAGATCAAATAGGATTTGTCATTGACTTGTAATGTAGGCTTAGGGAAAGGTAGGATATTCATTTGGGATAAAGTGATTATTTCCTCCTTAGAATTTGCACAATGCTCTCAATATTTTTTCATTTTCGCATTTGACCTTTGTTTTCTTGAAAGTTTTTCCTCATTTATTTTCTTCTCTTTTTTTTCCATTTTCTCTCCTCTTTGTTGGAGATTTTTTTTTCATTTTTTCATTTTAGCTTTTCTTTGTCATTTTTTTTGAACTTTCACATATGGCCTTTTCACTTTGTTACCCAACTTAGATCATTGACACTGTGTAGATAATTGATAGTGCGCTCAATGAGGTGGGATCAAAGGATAGTGCATTTATGCACTCAAAATGATATATGTTAAGATGTGGTTATTCAAATAAAAGGGCTCCAGACTCGAATTGGGAATCTTATGGATAACATGTTTGGTAGGCTTTAAAGACACAATCGGATCAAAGAAAACCTATAATCCTTTCCCAAATTAAATGTTGCTCAACATTTCTCCACAACCAACATTCAGGCCAAGTTCTAAATCAACAAAGTCACGTCATTGAATTTTATATCTAAATCTCACCACACAATTCACATGAAACATGAGTTCGAATTTATTTTAGCCTTAACTTTAAGCATGATAATTTCTCAAGTATTACATAAATATATCAAGAGGTACCAAAAGAAGTCTATAGGTCACAACAAAGTTGGGGTGTCTTGCCAAATAGTTTAACACTTTATTATTTTTTCTTATGCACACTCCTAAGTATGTTGGTACCAACCAAGTTAAATTATTCTAAATAAAAAAAAATCTATTTTTTTGCTCCAGTTTTTGTGACGAGGACTTTTTTAGATTTTTCCTTGGTTGGACCGAACCTCAAAATAAGATTGCCTACGTATCTTGTCAAAGCAATAATCAGGTCAAACGTAGTTCAGGAAGATTATAAACACAACACTATTTTTTATATGAAATATTTCTCTTTTTAAAAAAAAAAACTTATATAAGGATCACTGAACCCGAGGAGGGTTGCCTACGTATCTCATCGAGTTGAGAATCAGGTGTGCGTAGTTCGTTCAGATTGAACTTTTCAAAGTATTATGAAAGCAAACTATTTTTTTTATTAACTGTACAAAAGAAACTTAAATAATTTATTTATTTTTTCTAATTTTTGTGAAGTAGTGAAAAAAAATTCATTTCATTTTTGAAAGGGTATAATAACTTATAAAAGAAAAATATTTTTATGTTTTCTCCCTTTTTTTATTTTATAAAAATGAAAAGATAACATTTTCTCTTATTCCATTAATCACACTAAAATGGATCAACTTGCGAAGACTTTCTAAATAAATACATTTTTATATAGCACATAACATGATTTAAGTGGTCAAGTAAGAGATGAATACTTGTCCTAGACGGACTTAATTTTTATTTCAAGTCAAATACAAATTATGAAACTGAGTAGAGCCTACTAGTGGTAACCATGACCTAAAGGAGATAGGTGTCTAGACTGGCTTACCCGAGTGGACAACTCGAGCCAGGGAGGGTCAACTTATCGGTAGCAGCGTTATTCCGACTTCATTGCTGGTCCAACCCCGTCTAACATGTGTAACTAAAAATCCTTCACTGGTGTCAAGACACTCCAGTTTTATCCTAAGAGAAAGTAGGATGCATAACTGTATTCCTGTGATTGTGTGTGAAGTGTTTATAGAGACTCAAAGTGGTTGTACAAGAGAAGACAATTTAGTAAAGTTCAAAAATATAAAAGCGATAAATGAGTAGCAAGTAGCACATTAGGTCATCAAACACAATATATCCAATAAATTAAAATAATAAAATCAAGTAAAAGTCAATATAACAAAGCTCGAATTCTGGTTAGTCCCCAATAGAGTCGCCATCTGTCACACCCTTATTTTCACACCGGCGGAGGGTTTTTCCAATTTAAGTGACGGTATTGATTAAGGATTATTTTAATTTTTCAGAGTCGCCACTTGGAATTGAGTTATGGTGTTCCAAGTCACCTTTTTGAATCTATAAACAATAGGAAATGACTCTTTAATTTTGGTGTGCGAAGCTAGAAATTCGGGTAAGGAATTCTGTTGACCGAGGGGAAGGCTTTAGGCATCCCTCGAGTCCCGTGGTTCTAGCATGATCGCTTTTATTGAATTCTACTTACTTTTAAATTATTTTTGGATATATTTTATATGCTACAGTTTCGCTCATATTTTTATTGTTGAACTTTTATTTGGTCTCAACCAACATGCATAACTCTATTCTTGATTTTGACATACAATAGCTTAGAAGCATACCTGCTTTCTTATCTAGAATACATTATACCTAAAAAAAATTTTCACACTTCTTTAATTTAACTAAAGAAAGTTAATTATTAAAATAATATGACAAAGGTGTGTCATCGCATCCTTAAATTTCCTGGACGTACCTCAAAAAAGATGTGTAACCACATTCTTAATTGAGACAAAACTTATATGCTTGTACTTTTTAAATATTTGACAACTGTTAATATAGCCTATAATTATGTTACAACCATCTAAAATAATAATTAGCAACCTCAAAATAATACAACATCCCAAAATCCCCATTTTTTCAGGGAAAAAAAGTATTTCTTTTTGACAATATTTTGAAACTAGCACTAGATCCATGTCATATTGAATACCAAGAACCTTAAATGCTTTAGATGACATAAAATAAATTGTATCCAGATGATTTACTTAATCAATTTTAAAAATTCTTCTCACACAAATAACACAAATCTATATTAATTAAGAAATTTAATTCATAGTAATTCATGAGTCAAATCTTGGCATAACAAGGTACAACGAATAAAGGACAAATATTGATTCTTAACCAAGCAAAAACAACTATATGATATACCACATTTTACTCTAAATTTAACAATATAAATGTTCAACATATTTCATAATATAATTACATTAAAAAATATTAATAAGTCAAAACATATACGAAATATGAACAACTTCAATATATTGGGATCAATTCTTGCACAATCATGACATAAAACTAACAAAAACAATAATAAAATAGAATTTAGTGTTACCTCTTGTGAAATTAATTCACGAAAAGAAAAGATCGTACTAAGAAACCACGAACTCAAAACCACGAAAACAAACCTCAAATTCAACCTTTATTTTTTCTAAATTTGTTTTGCTGCGTAAATTTTCTTTTTTCTTTTTCTTTCTTCTCCTTCTCATTGCTGATTTTTCTTTTTCTTTCTTTGGTGTTGTTGTGTGATCTGTTGCCTTTTTCTTTTTCTTCCGTTTGTGTTTTTTTTTTTTTTCTGTTGTTGATTGTGTGGGGTGTTTTTTTTTTTTCTATGTGTTTGGGTTGTGTGTGTATTAATATGTTTTTTTGGATCTCTGTTGTGTGTAATAGTAGTATTAATATAGTAGTGTATGTGTGTGTTGGTTGTATGTCGTGTGTAGTGGTGTAGTATATGTGTAGTGAGTGGAGTGGGGAATTATGGTGAAGTGGGGGTGAGGGTTGTCGGAAATGGAAATAGTAGTGGAGGTTAATGTGTAGGTATATAAAAATATAAAATATAATAATTAAAAATATTAATTAATTATTTTAAATTAATATAAATATAAGAAAAGTTAAATAGCTAATTAAAAATAATAATAAAAAACACTAGTTTATTTATTAAAGCTAAAATCAAAAGAAAACATATATTTTTGAAAGTTTTTATTTCTTTTTGATTAAATTAAAAATATTACTTACCAAAAAATGTGATTTTATTTTTATTGTTTTCAAATCTTTTAAAATAAACTAAATAAAATAAAATAAAAGTCAAAATATCTAACTTTGACATAAAAGAAATATTTGAGGAATAAAAATAGTATAAAATTTTATGTTCGGTCAAAAATTACGTGTCTACAAAGGTTGTGGTCATGACCAAAATAAATGTTGTTGTGTGGCAACACAAATTTGTCATTGGTTGTCAAGAAATAAGTCTTGCATGAAATAATTTTAACCATGACAATAATAATAATTTTTTCCTTGAAGGAAATGGTCACCATAAGAATGGTGTTGTGAAATTTGTGGCAGTACATAAAATTAATTGAAGGTTTCAGAAGGACTAATTTGTTACTATCTAGAAAATGAAATAGTTCTTAATATTGAGGTTGTAGTAAGTCTTAAAAGAAACTTTTTAAGTTTCGGAGGAATTGAAAAAAATTATTATATTGAGACTGTAAATTATTGAAAGATTAAATATCTTCAGATTACTACAATAAAAGTGGGTTATGAATATTTACATAAAAGGTTACCCGCCATTCTCTTGTTTGTTGAATAAAAATATAGACATGATGAAGGAATCACATGCAAAAGTAAACTAGAAGTTTACCAGAATAAATATCAGTTGGCATAACCGATTGGCCATTCCGATTTAAATGTGATGCAAAAGAAATTGAGAATTCGTGTGGCTATATGTTTGAAGAAATAAAAGATTCTTCAAGATTCTCTTTGTTGCTTGTTCTCATGCCAAAATGATAACTGACTCAACTAAGGTTGTGATTGTATCCCCTGAAATTATTTGGAACATATAGAAAGGTGAATATGGGTCTGTTCACATGCCATGTGGACCGTTCACTATTTTTATTTAATAGATGTATCTATGGTATGGTCACATGTACATTTGTATCAACTTACAAATTGGTTTTTGTAAGGTTGTTTGCTCGAATTGTTAAATTAAGAGTACAGTTCCAAACTATAAAATTATGTTAATAATGTTGGTTGGCTTAACAGAAATTGTATGCCTCCAATTATAGCTAGACCAATGATTATGAGAACAAATCTCTCAAATAAAATTTGGTATGAGATGAGTTTGTTTAACATGTATGCATCGAGACAACAAGGTTCTCCCATCACAATTGGTTCAGGGTCAAGAACCAAATAATTTCCGTCTAAAAATTTGATGTGAGCATATATGATTTTATTGTTCCAACACGCACAAAGATGGATCCCCAAATGAGGTTGGGGGTAAATGTTAGATTTCCTAACATTAGGGGGATATATGTTTAGCAGTTGAAATTATGTGTGGGGTGAAGTTCAAGAGATAATTCATTTGCAAAATGTTGCAAATAATTTGTCAGATGTATTTGATGACCCAATATTTTAATTAAGCTGCAAATGCTCCAATAAATAGTCCTTGAAGGACAGAGTCTATGGTACGCCAGAAGCGTGATAGACCAATTGATTCCAAACATAAAACTTCTTGAGGAAGGAGAGGAGCAAATTATCAAAATTGTCATGATAATGAGGTAAGTGCTTTGAAAGAACTCTATGACATAACACTTCATAATACCTTGGCAAAGGTTCAGGTACCTAAAAATGATGAAAAATGAAGAGATCTCAATAAGTTATGTCGTATTGGAATCGAGTAAAATGACCGTCGACGGTATCTTTGATATGAATTAACACTCAATGCTATAAGTGGTTATGAGGATCTTAAATTCGAATCTGCCATATAATGTGGACAGATAAATGATTGGCCAAATAAAATACACTACTCAAGTATATTTTGTTTTACTTGGAAAAGTGATGTTTTTGAACTAATAGTTCATAGATAGATATATATGTCAGTGGGGTACAAATGAATCATTGTGCGAAAGTATAACCGTAAGGTATAAAGTACGGTTTGTGCCTCGGGGCATAAATGGTTTTCGTAGAAGTCCTGACATTATTAAATGGAAATATGTTCTCCAGTAGTGGATGCAATGAGACTTATTCCAGTCTGACAATAGATGAAATACTTGAATATGTATAATGATTGATTATCATGTCTAACTAGACGATGAAGGTTATATGAAAATTCTTGAAGGATTTAAAAGGTCTTAAAACAATTCCATTGAGTACCCAATGGTTCTGGGATTGCTTAACACAAAGAAAGAATCTTTTCAACCTCATGAAAATGATTAAAAAGGTGCACTTATAGATTGCTGGTTATGCAAATGCTAGAAGATTATTTGACATATATATATATATAAAGTTATGTGAGGGAATTGCCATATTATCATTCAAGTTATGTCAAGAAACTAACAAAGCGATTTACTCAACACATAGAAGATGTGTGATTTTCTTTTAGAAGAAAAGACGAGCTTCAATAAAATTGAAATGTTCAATCTTTGATTCAGAAATGATTTGATTATGTAGATGCAGAATATTTATTTAATCTACATAAAGCTCGATCGCAAATGAGCTATTTGTTTACATATGGAGGCACAACAATATCTTGGTATTCAAAAAATCAAACATTGGTAACCACTTCTTCAAATCATGCAGAAATAATATAGATCTATGAAGTAAGTCGGGAGTGTGTTTGGTTGAAATCATGATCAATCATATTCAGAAAATATGTGATTTTCCTTTGGCAAAGGATATGTAACACCCCATATCCGAAAACAGGCCTTAAAATAGATTTCGAGAAGTTGCAAGTGCAACTCACGGACGCCTCCCACGGACCGTAGGGTGACCCACGACCCGTGCTGGTGGTCCGTGGTTCGCATCAGCAACCTCCCCCAGAACTCAGCCCAAAAATTCGTCTAAGGGTCAACCCATGGCCGGACCCACGAACCGTAGGTCAGACCACGGACCTTGGTCCGTGTCCGTGGATCAGACCCCATAAACCAGCCTTCTGATCAAAGGTTGACCAGCACGGACTGTCAGTCGATCGACGGTCCATCGGTCTCGTCCGTCGGTCACTCCGACAACAGTTAAGTCGGGGGTCTTTTGGTCTTTTCCTTTTTCGTTGGACCCCTAAACTACGTCATTTAAACCCTAAACTACGTAGTTTTGGTTAGTTTTAGCGTAGCAACTTAACTAGGACTTACTTTAGTCAAATCATTCATCAAACTTAGGAAGTTATAACGCTAAGAGAAGATAGAAGTCGAGAACCCTAGTTCAAGAACGCAGCAAGTTTCCTCCAGTTTCAGCCCTGAAATCGAAGGAGTTCTCCGTGGAATTTGTCACCAGGTATGTGGGATTTCACTAGTGGGTTCCTTTCGCCCATTAGGTCCCTAGAATTCAGTCAAATTCTTGACTCCCTTATTATAAATAGACCTAGGGTTTTCTAGAACTTCAACAGATTATCATGAACTAGTTAATTTAATGTTCCAAATCAGATTATCATGTTATTACTCAGTTTCTCATATGATATTCAGAACCCTAGTTGTATATATTCGTTAGTTCATAAATTCTGCATGCTAGGTCAGATTATTCAGTTATTATAGATATACCCATGCTTCAGTTTACGAATGTCACATTATCAGTCATAATTGTTGCATTCTCAGTTTGCATGTCAGTTTTGAGCTACCTAGTATATTACTAAAATTCAGTCTTAATGTGTTAAATCATTTAATCTATTGGGAGTAGCATAATATCGAGTTGGACTAGGGTCAGTCACCCATATAGTCCCAGAACTACAAGCCACGTAGGTTGTAACTCCCCCCTGTGGGCATCATTTTAGTGAGCACGCTAGCATGCCTCTACACCTTTGGCTAGGTCTATTGGGTCATCTCGATGGGGCATATACGTCGGACTCCATATTTAGCTCATGTGGTTTTATGTCGGTTATTAGTAGCTCCCAAAGTTCAGTCAGACTCCATTGCATTGACCTCATTTCAGTACAGTCAGTATTCAGTCTTAGCATGTTATAAATTTGGTCTTTGCATTTAGTTAGTTTAGCATTCAATATCTATATCATGTTCAGATTATACTCTTGCTTTATTGCTTGTTCAGTTATATATTATTTAAGCTTTACTCTATCCTTTATACTCAATACCTCTCGATTACTGACACATACACTGTGCTATATCTTCTCGTGATGTAGGTCCAGGTCCTCATCATCCAGATCACGATTAGATTGGTTCCCGATCTCTAGCTCAGCAACATCAGTGGTGAGTCCTCATTCTCTGAGGACAATAGTCATGTTATTTACTTCAGTATTTCAGTCTTTTAGTTTTAGTTTTGCCAGATTTAGCTGGGGCCTGTCCCAACACTTCTAGTGAGTTAGAGGCCATTATCAGAGATAGTTAGATTCAGCTTAGTATTGGAGTTTGATATTTCTCTTGTATTAAAACTCTCAGATTTGATATATTCAGTTTTAGAATGGGTATTCCCCATCACTTTCGTTTTCATGATATTTAAGCTTCCGCATCAGTTATTATTATTCTTATTATGCTCATGTCATGCCAGTAGGGTTAGCTTGGGGTCACTTATGATCCTAGGTCTCGTGTCCGCATCTCGGGGTTAGCTCGGGGTGTGACAAACTTGGTATCAGAGACTTAGGTTTACATGTCCTAGAATGTCTGAAAGACTGCACTAGGTAGAGTCCTTTTCATGGGTGTGTAGTGCGCACCACATCTAATGAGAGGGAGGGTACAAAGTGTTTTAGGAAAAATCTTCATTTTCTTACTACTCTTATCGTGCGTAAGGTATGATATAATTCCATTCTAACTTGACATTCTATGTTTTAGTAATCATGCCTCCTCATAGATCTAATGCTAGGAATTCGAATGCCAGGTACACAAAAGCAGCTCCTCTAGTCCCAAATCAGGAAGTTTCGAATGCAGAGTTCCGGAACGCCATTCAGATGTTGGCTCAAAGTGTGACCAACCAGAGCAATCAGCGGGTTCCAGTCTCGACAGGTACTAATGTAGGGTCAGCTGCAGCCAGAGTGCGAGATTTTGTTAGGATGAATCTGCCAGAGTTCTTAGGATTGCAGATTGGTGAGGATCCCCAGAACTTCATTGATGAGGTCAAGAAGATCTTTGAAGTGATACAGGTAACTGGGAATGATCGGGTTGAGTTAGCATCTTACCAACTTCAGGATGTGGCTCATATCTGGTATACTCAGTGGACAGAGAACAGGGGTACAAATGCAGCTCCTATCACTTGGGATTGCTTTAGTGAGACCTTTCTGGACAGGTTCTTCCCAAGAGAGTTAAGAGAGTCAAAAACTCAGGAATTTATGAAGTTAAAGCAAGGTAGCATGACAGTCCAAGAGTATGGGCTCAAGTTTACCCAACTCTCCAGGTATGCTCCTCATATGGTTGCTGATTCCAGGGCCCAAATGAATAAGTTTCTATATAGAGTGTCAGACTTGGTGAAGACAGAGTGTAGAAATGACATGTTACTTGAAGATATGAGCATCTCTAGGCTCATGACTCACACTCAGCAGGTTGAGGGTGATAAGCTTAGGGAACAGGCCATAGAGAATAAGAAGGCTAGGATTGACAACTATGACTATTCTCAACAGAAATTGGGTGGTGGAAATCTCTCGCAGTCTCAGAAGAAATTTTCAGCTCCAGTACTTTCATCAGCTAGTGTTCCATCCTTGAAGTTCCGTAATGAACAGAAGGGTAGGGCATCAGGCTCTAAGATTCAATGTAGTGTTTCAAGCACCAAAACCTACCCAACTTGTCCTAAGTGTGGTCAGAACCATCCGGGTGAGTGCCTTGCAGGGAAAGAAGGATGTTTTAGGTTTGGTCAGTCTAGTTACAGGTTGAAATATTGTCCTTCTAGACCGGGTCAAGGAGGTAACAATGGTAGAATCTAGTCCACAACTTCAGCAGCACTAGTAGATCACCCGACTCAGCAGGGTAACTCATCTAGTATAGGTGGCGGACAGTGCCAGAACATGTTGTATGCTCTTTAGGCTCGCTAGGATCAGGAAGACTCTCCAGATGTAGTCACTGGTACGTTACAAGTCTTTGACTTAGATGTTTATGATTTGTTAGATCCAGTGGCTACTCTTTCCTTTGCAACTTCTTATATAGCAGTCAAATTTGATGTTAGTCCAGAAACTCTTTCAGAACCTTTCTTAGTTTCTACTCCAGTCAGTGACCACGGGTTTACATAAATTGCCCTGTCAGAGTCTCCCAAAAAGTCACTTCAACAGATCTTGTAGAGTTAGAAATGGTAGACTTCGATGTCATTCTAGGCATGGATTGGTTACATTCATGTATGCCTCAGTCGATTGTAGAACTAGGATTGGTCATTTTCAGTTTCCAAACGAACCAATCTTAGAATGGAAGAGTAATAGCTTAGCGCCTATAGGTTGATTCATTTCTTACCTTAAGGCCAGAAATATGATTTCTAAGGGTTATCTTTATCATCTAGTTCAGGTTAAGGATTCAAGCTCTGAAACCCCAACTCTTGAGTCAGTTTCCGTAGTCAACGAGTTCCCAGAAGTGTTTCCAGAAGATCTTCCCTGAGTTCTTCCCAAAGGGGAAGTCAAATTTGGAATTGATCTCCTTCTAGATACCCAGCCTATTTCTATTCTTCCTTACATAATGGCTCCAGCAGAGCTTAATGAATTGAAAGAGCAGTTGAAAGACCTTCTAGATTAGGGCTTCATCAGACCTAGTATTTCGCCATGGGGTGCACCAATGTTGTTCGTAAAGAAGAAAAATGGTTTTCTCAGAATGAGCATTGACTATAGAAAGTTGAACAAGGTCACAATCAAGAATAAGTATCCTATCCCCAGGATTGATGACTTGTTTGACCAACTTCAGGGTGCTAGTCATTTCTCAAAGATAGACCTCAGATCGGGTTATCATCAACTCAAAGTCAGAGATAGTGACATTTCGAAGACAGCCTTCAGAACTCGATATGGTCATTATGAATTTATTGTTATGTCATTTCGACTAACCAATGCCCATGCAGCTTTCATTGATTTAATAAACAGAGTGTTCAAGAAGTATTTGGACTTGTTCGTTATCGTCTTTGTTGATGATATCCTCATTTATTCTAGGAAGGAGGAAGAACATGCGAGTCATTCGAGGGTTGTTCTGCAAACTCTCAAAGATTGCCAGTTATTCGCTAAGTTTAGCAAATGTGAGTTTTGGTTGCAATTCATTTCTTTCCTTGGTCACATCGGGTCTAGCGAAGGGATCTGAGTGGATTCTCAGAAGATAGCAGCAGTGAAACAATGACCCAAACCTACCTCTCCTACATATATCAGAAGTTTCTTGGGTCTAGTAGGTTATTACAGAAGGTTCATGGAAGAATTTTCATCCATAGCCTCTTAATTGACTACGTTGACTCAGAAGAAGGTCAAGTTTCACTGGTCCGATCATTGTGAGAAGAGCTTTGCAGAATTGAAAACTAGGTTGAGTACAACTCCTGTTTTGACTATACTAGAGGGTTCAGACGGTTATGTAATCTATTGTGATGCATCCAGAGTCGGCCTAGGTTGTGTGTTGATGCAGCATGGTAAAGTTATAGCTTGTACTTCTAGACATGTTAAGGTGCATGAGAAGAACTATCCAACTCATGACCTAGAGCTAGCAGTAGTGGTGTTTGCACTTAAGATTTGGAGACATTACATATATGGTGTTCACGTGGATGTGCTCACAGACCATAAGAGCCTTCAGTATGTGTTCACCCGGAAAGAGTTGAATCTTCACCAAATGAGATGGCTTGGTTTCTCAAGGACTACGATATGAGTGTGCATTACTATCCTGGTAAGGCCAATGTGGTAGCAGATGCTCTTAGCAGATTATCTATGGGTAGTGTAGCGCATGTTAACGAAGAAAGAAAGAAACTATCAAAAGATGTTCACAGACTTGCTCGCTTAGGATATCGTCTTATGAGAATATCAGATGGTGGTGTACCAGTTCAAAATGGGTCAGAATCTTCTTTGGTAGTGGAGGTGAAGGAGAAGCAAGACAGTGATCCGATATTGCTTGAACTAAAGGGTGCAATCCACCAGCAGGGGGTTGAGGTTTTCTCCCAAGGGGGAGATGGTGTTCCTAAGGTGGGTGAGTTGAGACAACAGATTCTTGTAGAAGCCCATAACTCCGGATATTCTATTCATCTAGGAGCCACTAAGCTGTACCGTGATATGCAGGAACTCTATTGGTGGAATGGCATGAAAAGAGATATAGCAGATTTTGTGGCTAAGTGCCCCAATTGCCAGCAAGTCAAGGTAGAACATCAGAAACCAGGAGGTATGACTCAAGAGATCGACATTCCTACTTGGAAGTGGGAAGTGATCAACATGGACTTCATTACAGGTTTACCTCGTACTCATAGACATCATGACTCTATTTGGGTGATAGTCGATAGAGCTACTAAGTCTTCATGCTTTTTGGCGGTTAAGACTACAGATTCAGCGGAGGACTACACCAAGCTTTACATTAATGAGATAGTTAGGTTGCATGGGGTTCCTTTGTTTATCATCTCAGATAGAGGTCCTCAGTTTACCTCTCATTTCTGGAAGTCATTTTAGAAAGGTCTTGCTACTCAGGTTAACCTTAGCACAACATTTCATCCGCAGATGGATGGTCAGGCAGAGCGTACCATCTAGACCTTAGAGGACATGTTGAGAGCTTGTGTGATCGATTTCAAGGGTAGTTGGGATGATCACCTTTCTCTTATAGAGTTTGCCTACAACAATAGTTACCACTCCAGCATTCAGATGGCCCCTTATGAGGCATTGTATAGGTGTAGATGTAGATCTCCAGTTGGTTGGTTTAAATTGGGTGAAGCAGCCTTGATAGGACCAGATTCAGTTCATGATGCTATGGAGAAAGTGCAACTCATAAGAGATAGACTTAAGACAGCCCAGAGTCGCTAGATGTCTTATGCAGATGTAAGGAGAAGGGAACTAGAGTTCCAAGTTAATGATTGGGTTTTCCTGAAAGTGTCGCCTATGAAAGGGGTGATGAGATTTCGCAAGAAACTAAAGCTCAGTCTTAGATATGTAGGCCCTTACAAGATCTTGAAAAGGATTGGTAAAGTGGCTTATGAGTTAGAGTTGCCAATAGAACTAGCAGCAGTGCATCCGGTTTTCCACATTTCACTGTTGAAGAATTGTGCGGGTGATCCAGCATCTATTGTACCCTTTGAAAGTGTGGTTGTGAAGGATAGTCTCAGTTATGAAGAGGTACTAGTTCAAATCCTTGATCGTCAGGTTCGAAGGTTGAGAAACAAAGAAGTCGCTTCAGTTAAGGTTTTGTGGAGGAGTCAGTCCGTAGGGAGCTACTTCGGAAGCAGAAGGAGCCATGAAAGACAAGTATCCTCACTTCTTTCCCTCCGATTCCATTCCAGCTTGAGGTAATAGTTCATTTTCAATTTTTCAGTTATTCATGCGTAAACTCAGTCTTCGTATCATGTTCTTTCAGTTGTACTTCTATTTTCAGCGTATTTGCATGTTCTTGGAACTTAGTTAAGTCAGAAATCAGTTTCTAGTGATTAGTGGTAGGGTTGTAACTTCTTCCCTCCATTTCAGCTAGTTTAGTCTCTATTCGAGGATGAATGTTTCCAAGGGTGAGATAATGTAACACACCGTATCCAAAAATAGACCTTCAAACAGATTTCCAAATGATACAGCTGTAACTCACGGACGCCACCCACGGACCATAGTGTGACCCATGGCCCATGCTGGTGGTCCGTGGTTCGCATCAACAACCTCCCCCAAAACTCAGCCCTAATATTCGTCTAAGGGTCGACCCACGGCCGGACCCATGGACCGTGGTCCACGTCCGTGGATTAGACCCCTAGAAACCATCCTTCTGTACTGATCGACGATTGACCAGCATGGACCGTCAGTCGATCGACGGTCCATCGGTCACTCCGACAGTAGTTAAGTCTTTTGGTCTTTTCCTTTTTCGTTAGACCCCTAAACTACGTCATGTTAACTCTAGACTACATGGTTTTGGTTAGTTTTAGCCTGAAAACATAACTAGGACTTACCTAAGTCAATCATTCATCAAATTTAGGAAGTTAGAACGCTAAGAGAAGAAAGAAGTCAAGAACCCTAGTTCAAGAACGCATCAAGTTTCCTCCAGTTCCAGCCCTAAAATCGAGATTTCTTCGTGGAATTCGTCACCAGGTATGTGGGATTTCACTAGTGGGTTCCTTTTGCCCATTAGGTCCCTAGAATTCAGTCAGATTCTTACTCTATTATTATAATTAGACCTAGGGTTTTCTAGAACTTCAACAGATTATCATGAACTAATTAATTTAATGTTCCAAATCAGATTATCATTTTATTACTCAGTTTCTCATTTGATATTCATAACCCTAGTTGTATATATTCGTTAGTTCATGAATTATGCATGCTAGGTCAGATTATTAAGTTATTAAGTTTACGAATGTCACATTATCAGTCATAATTAATGCATTCTCAATTTGTATGTTAGTTTTGAGCTATCTAGTATATTACATAAATTTAGTCTTAATGTGTTAATCATTTAATCTATTGGGAGAACCATAATATCGAGTTGGACTAGGGTCAGTCAGCCATATAGTCCCAGAACTACAAGCCACGTAGGTTGTAAGTCCCCTCTGTGGGCATCATTTTAGTGATGACGCCAGCATGACTCTACACCTTTGGCCAGGCGTATTGGGTCCTCTCGATGGGGCGCATACATCGAACTCTACATTTAGCTCATGTGGTTTTATGTTGGTTATTAGTAGCTCCCACAGTTCAGTCAGACTCCATTACATTGACCTTATTTCAGTATCAGTCTTAGTATGTTATAAATTTGGTCTTTGCATTCAGTTAGCTCAGCATTCAGTATCTATATCATGTTCAGATTATACTCTTGCTTTATTGCTTGTTTAGTTATATGTTATTTCAGCTTTACTCTATCCTGCATGCTTACTACCTCTCAAGTACTGACGCATACTTTGCGCTACA
Organism: Solanum lignicaule; assembly: GCA_029582545.1. NCBI lineage: Eukaryota > Viridiplantae > Streptophyta > Magnoliopsida > Solanales > Solanaceae > Solanum > Solanum lignicaule. The sequence goes on along the minus strand of JAJOOF010007772.1, from coordinate 5,810 downwards.
TCTTCTCGTGATGTAAGTCCAGGTCCTCAGCATCCAGATCATGCTTAGATCGGTTTCCGATCTCTAGCTTAGCAACATCAGTGGTGAGTCCTCATTCTCCGAGGATAGTAATGTTATTTACTTCAGTCGTTTATTTTTAGTTTTGCTAGATTTAGTTGGGGCATGTCCCACCACTTCTAGTCAGTTAGAGGCCATTATCACACATAGTTAGATTAAACTTAGTATTGGAGTTTGATATTTCTGTTGCATTAAAACTCTCAGATCTGATATATTCAGTTTTAGAATGGGTGTCTTAGGCATATATATATGCCTAAGTTGACAATATTTGCCCATAAGTCGATTATATTGTAGAATGATTTCTAGTTATTAACTTGATTGTTGTTATACTTGTGATGGTTTTTGCACTTACACACATGATTAGTTGTTTCAGGAACTATTAAGAAGATTGGAGTTGAAATGGGAAAGAATTTGTAAAGGCGTGCAGGATTTAGCTAAGTGTGGAAGCACCTAGGCCTGGCGTACTGGCAGGTGCGCTGCGCCAGGCCCAAAGGTTCAGAGGGGTGTTGATGGCGCGCTGCATGGCATGTAGCACCAACGGGAATTGTTGGCAACAACTGCTTGGCGCTCTGCAAGATGCACCGCGCCTGGCACCAAAGTTCAGAGTGTGTTTCCAGGAGCAACACGTCCATCTTTTGCCGACTTTTCTAATTTTTAAACATCAAATAGGATTCCTAATTTGAGTAGGATTGGTTCCCAACTTTTCCTACTAGTATAAATAGATCCTTAGGGTTCCATAATAAAGGATTGAACATTTTTGTTTAGTGTGCAAGGGCAAGAATTCAAGTTTGTAATCCTTTAACTCTTCTATTTTTCCAAATTTTGTATGAACATTTATCTATTATTGATTTCTAATAGCATGAGTAGCTAACCGCCTTAGTTCTGGGGCTGTAGCTATGAATTATGTGTTGAATGTTTGAGGCTTTATGAATTGATTTTCGGTTGTCAATCCAAATTACTTCTATATTCTTGTTTCACTATTTTATTCCTGCGCACCATAGAATAAATCTAGTGTCTAATCTTAAAATCGAAACGAGGAGGGATTAGATAGACCAGAGGATATAGAGAGCTCGGTTCACCCATTAGATTGAGGTGATTAGTGTTCAGGAGTGACGTCCAGACAAACACCTTGCTTAGTTACGAAATAGGATGAAATATACATGCTCGCCAGTTAGTTTATTTATCCCCGCTCAACGATGTAGTTAGATGGCTAACTGGGGTAGGCGGCGAGAGACGAACCACCCGGACCATACTATCAACCCTATAAACCAGTAATTTGACAACTGAAGTGAATTATAAGCTAATGATATGATGCATGATATTCAATGTATGCTGCAGCCCTGGAATTGTTTTAAACTTGCTTGAAACATATTAACAAAGTCGTTCACTATAGGTTACTTTTATTTAGTACATAATTATTAGTAGTTATTTAACTAAATCATCAACTCTTGAAAAGGTTATTTGGTTACTTTTAGTTGTAGAGTTAAGTGAATATAAATTGATCTTAAGTCCCTTGGGAACGATAACCCGTTTCTTAAATTATCTATACTACTTGTGCGACCACGTACACTTGCGTGTATTTTGGGGATCAACAAGTTTTTGGCGTCACTTTCATTTTCATGATATTTAAGCTTCCGCATCAGTTATTATTATTCTTAGTATGCTCATGTCATGCCAGCAGAGTTAGCTTGGGGTCACTTGTGATCCTAGGTCCCGTGTCCGCGTCTCGGGGGTACCTTGGGGCGTGACAGGATATTCCATCTACCGTATACGAAAATAATATATAACTCAATTGAAGGGAGGATACAATCAAAGGAGATCGAACAACACATATTTCACCAAAAGACTTTTTCACACATGATCTTCAACAAAATGGTGAGATAGACGTTCAAAGACTCAATCAAGTTACAATCTTGTAAACTTATTCACTAAGGATTGTCAACATCAATATTTGAGAAATTGTGATATAAGATTGGAATGCATCATCTCCGAGATATCAAGTAAAATATTTATCGGGGGAGAAACATAAGCGTTGTAATATTTTCCTTAACCATGGTTTTATCCCAATTGGATATTCTCGGTAAGGTTTTTAACGAGCCAACATTCAAAGCGTATTAAAAGATATGTGTACTCTTTTTTCTTCATTGGAATTTTTTTCCACAGATTTTTTTCCTAGTAAGGTTTTAACGAGGCATAGTATCTATGGACATCCAAGGGAGAGTGTTATAAAATATTATAGTGTGGATGTCCACTACACCAAGAAGTTACTCTCACCCATTATCTTCATTACTTTCCTCCATTATGAAGATAATCATAACCTCCATAACCTCCACCTTTATAACCTTATTCTTGTAACCTGTCACTTCCATAACCTTCCCCATTATATTCATGTTTATGACTAATCTTTTCTATGCCTCTATGTTAGACTATAAATAGAGGCATAAGGGTTCATATCGTATACACTTGAAGAATTGGTGAATACTCGAATAAGAAAAGTTTCCATCTCTTGTCTCCCTATTTCTATTGCTATCATCTTTTATATTTCTTGTCTTATTTTACTTTAGTTTTACAACATCAACTAAAGAATTATAAATAAACTCCCAATTTTTAGTAATCCCTCCCGCCATTTAATATATGACCGTTTGGGAGAAAAGATTTGCCCCCAATTTTCAAAATCCCTCCTTTCTCTGTATCGCAAAACCCTTCGATTTTCGGCCATCCACGGCGACCCTTCTATCACCGGCGGTGAAATTGAATCGCACGATTGCCTGGTTTCTTCTGTTCTCTTTCTCATTCTTCTTTCTTCACTCTGCAACCCAATGTTGTTTTGTAAAAACTGAGAATTTCAAAGAAATTATGAAAATTTAACCAAATCATATCATTTATGTTTCAGTAGTTTAAATTATTCATTAATCTGATGCTTAGTCTATTTTGAAGGATTGCCCTATTCTGCTGCTTTGTATATACTTTGGATAGGTGGTAGAAAGAGACATGAAAGAAATGTGGAAATTGATATGAAGAAGGGATTAGCGTTTTTGAATTTCTCTCAAGTTGTTTTATTCAATTCTTTGTTACAGAAGAAGAAAAGTAAAAGGAATGCACTGTGCAAACATGCTAAGATAGAATATCATTATTTCAAGAACAATTAGCTGTTTCTCCTGCCGAATACAGTAATATGGGCGAATTTCCTTTTCTTCGGTAGAATCTTAAACATGTCAAGAGATATTGCACGCGTAATTTCAATTTACTTTTATAGTAATATCGAGTCAAAACTGTTTTAACAAAAATAGTGCATCTCATTCATCTCCGAAAAGTGTTACAGCTCATATGAGGGGAAAACACAAAGCATTGTTGACCCCATAACTGCTTTGGGAAATAGCTAAATGATATCTTCATTACAATTGAGATGATTAAAATGTCTATGGGAGAAAAGAATCTTGTCCTATACAGGCCTTCTACATCATCTATACAAAACTTGGGATTTGAGGGATCAAAAGTGGAGACAATTGGTGTTTGTTCCCTAGTGGATTGATTTTGCAATGAGTAGCGTTAAATGGTGTTTGTTCTCTAGTGGATTGTTTTCCTTTTTGTCCAATAAACCTCTAGACCAGATTTAGCTCTTATGTAATTGTAGTTGGAATTTATCCTTTCTTCTCTAATGATTTTACCCTTTTTTCACCAGAATTAACCATATCCTGCCTTTAGGCATAATCAGTTTCAGAGTTTTTCCTCATTCAGAAAGGGTTGAAAAATATCCAACTCTTTCAAAGAATGTAAATTTGAGGATTTTCATAGATGATGTGGTCACAACATTATCAGAGATCTTGCCTCCTCATGCTATCAAACTGATAACTGTATATTGCTATGATTATGTAGATGGGAAGAATCTCATTACGCAAGAATTTGTAAGGCAAGTGAGAGAAGTAGCAGGAAGTCATGCTTTTGAATTGATAATAGTATGTTGCTAAGATTATCAACATGGGAAGATCACTATGCAAGAATTTGCAAGGCAAGTGAGTGAAGTAGCAAGAAACAATGTGTTGATTGAACTCATGAAGTCCTTTTGTTCTGCTCAGGTAAATCATCACAATCTCTTCACTGAAGCAGTCGTTAGTCGTTGTCCTGTACTATTAAAAACCCGTTACAGTTCATAGGGCATTTCTCCCTTAAAATTCCTGGTAGTCTCAGATTGACAATTGACTAATCACATGGTCACTTAAAGCAACAGTGTGATGCAAAGCAAGGGATTAGTTATCTGTTCAAGTTCATGGATCGTGTTGCTTTTTGTTTTTCTATTTTCGATACATTATCTACCTTTTTTCACTCTTCATTCAGCAGCGTATCTAGCTTAGCGAAGACGTACAGAGAAATAATGATACAAGGATTCTGTGTTACCTTCCCTCCTGGTCCATTGATAGTTGTCACTAGTATAACAATTTTTAGTTGTTTGTAGGAGTAACAACTGTTGTTGACAGTTTCTTATTTTCTGATGCTTTTTCCTTGTACCTAAGGTGGTGATGTTCACCAGGGGAGGACCTACACTGGATCAAGTGGGTTCATATGAACCCATTCATAGAAAAATAACACCGTATATATGTGTATATTTAATCAGTTTTTGAAATTTTATAGGCATATATTAAATTTTGACTCCATTTAGCATAAGAGTAATGCTTAGCCTAGTGATGAAGAGGGTTCATTTTTTCCAATCAAACCGAGTTCGATTCCTGCTTGAACCCACTTCGTGAAAATCCTGGGTCCGCCACTGTAATTCACTTGTAATGCCATTCTCACATGGTTGTCTTTAAACTTTCTAGTAGTGACGAATACTATTTTTTCTTTCCCAAGTGTATATTCTTGAATTGCTATTCCAACAAAAGTATGCCAACAATAAGGTGTTGACCCCAGTGATGTGGCAGTTAGTTAGTAACAATCAGAGGAGTTAATTAGCTTCTTAATTACGGTTAGATAGTTAGAAGCAAGATTAATGTAATTAAGAAACAAGTTGATTAGCTGTATTTAAGTAGCATCGCTGTACAATTGTAATTCAATTTTCAGAAGAGAGTAATAGAAGATATTTTCAATCCCAATTATTTCCTTTCTTCCTCTTCTGCAGAGCTCAAACCTTCAGCTCTAAATCCATGGAATCTCCATGGTAGCTGAATTTCACATGGTATCAGAGCACACGATTTGATGTGGGACAGCTCCGTGATTCTTTCTTCTTAATTTTTTTCTTCTTCTTCTCTTATCTCTCTCGTCTCAGATTTGACGACTTCAAAGTTTTTTTTGGTTCGTAGCTATGGTGGATACTCTACCTACTCCTGAAGTAATCATTGATCACAATAATCCTCTATTTTTGCAATCTACTGATACTCCAGGTGTAACCCTAATTTCTCTCCAGCTGACAGGCAGTGAGAATTATGCCTTATGGAGCAGGTACATGAAGATTGCCCTGCTCGGGAAGAATAAACTGGGTTTCGTTGATGGGAGCTGCACCAGATTTGCTTATACTGGTGTATTGCTAAAGCGTTGGGAACGATGTAACGCAATCGTGTTATCATGGATCATGAATGTAGTATCAAAGGAGCTAATGACAGGGATTGCATATGTTTCAGATTCGCAAAAGGTTTGGGAAAATTTAAAGGAGAAGTTCGATAGGGAGAATAGTGTAAGAATTTTTCATTTGCACAAGGAAATAACATCTCTCTCACAAGGTACTTCTACAGTTTCAGTGTATTTTACTAAGCTCAGTGATA
>JAJOOF010007771.1:0-28766 GCA_029582545.1 Solanum lignicaule | reverse complement strand
GCTTATGGTCATTTTAATTGCTTCTGCGACCAAGGATGTGTAATGATATGCTATGAGGCTTGTTTGGGGTTCCTTCGGGTTCCCCATTCGCCGGTCACGTCTAGGCCCTAGGCTTGGGTCGTGACACGTCGTGAAGGCCCAAATCTTTATAGTCTCGGATCCCACCCACGTACGACCAGTAGGGTCCGTGGTTAGACCTACGGACCATAGGTCTGACCATAGGTGAGGGTCAATAGCCAGTTAGAGGGAAATTGATGTTGGGTCAACTTTAAACAACCATAACTTTTAGCACAAAAGGAATTAGGTGGCCCATGACCTACCAAATGATAGATAATTGAATCCTCTGTCCAACACCACCGAATTTGCTAAAATCACATCTCTGAATAAAAAGTTGTGCTCGCTTTAGTGAAGCCCTGTCAGGCAGACTTGACTGATGACCGCTACAATCGAATGGTACAACCCACGGATCGTAGTCATTTTGGTCTTTTTCCTTATGCATTAGGCACTTAAACTACGTCATTTGATCCCTAAACTTCGTAATTTCGATCAGATTAAGCCTAGTAACTTAGTAAGATCTTTCCCTAAGTGATTCATTCACTAAAAATACATCGAACTTAGAACAAAAGAGGTGACACAAACACTTCCAAGCACACAAAAAGTTTTCTTCAGTTCTAGCCCCGAAATCAAAGGATTTCTCCTTAAATTTCATCACCAGGTATGTGGGATTTCACTACTGGATTCCTTTCATCCACTAGGTCTCTAGAATACGTTAGTTTCTTGATCCTTATATCTTTCTTAGACCTAGCGTTTCCAAACCTTAGATATTGGTTGTAATTTAGCTGTTAGAGTATTCCTAATCAGATTATCATGTTTTCGTGGAATCATTTCTTAGTTTTTTGCATGGAACTCAGAACCCTAGTTGCGTAGATTCTCTTAGTTCATGAATTATACATGCTAGGTCAGTTAAACAAATATACATGCTTCAGTTTTGGAATGTCACATTATCAGTATATAATTGTTACATTCTCATATTTACATATAAATATTTTAAGCTATTCAGTATTTCAGTCATAATGTATCATATATATATATATATATATATATATATATATATATTCAGTTTGGAGTAGGCTTAGCACCTAGTGGACTAGGGTTTTAGAATACCCTCATGGTCCCAGAACTACCTGCCCTCGTAGGTTCCTCTGTGGTCATCAGTTTTAGTGATCATGCCAGTCATGCCTTTACCCCTGGCAAGGTATATCAAGCCCGTCGATGGGTGTATGCATCAGACACCACCGTTAACTTATGTGGTAGTATGTCGGTTACTAGTAGCTCCCACAGTCAGACTCTAGTTCATCTGACCAGGTTTTATTTAAACTTTAGTATTCAGTCTCAGCATGTTATATACTTTGTCGTTGCATTCAGTTCAGACGTTCTTTTTTAGTATATATATATATATATATCAGTATTTCCATCATGTTCAGATTATATTATTGTTCAGTTATGCTTTTTTCAGCTTATATGTTTGTTCAGCTTTTATCCTATCATGCATGCTCAGTACCTTCCAAGTACTGACGCATACTCTGCGCTACATCTTTTCATGATGTAGGTTCAGGTTCTCAGCATCCAAATCACGCGTAGATTGGTTCCCGATCCAAATTGAGCAACTTCAGTGGTGAATCCTTATACTTTAAGGACAATAGACATGTTTTCAGATTTAGTCTTTCATTTTAGTTTCAGTTTTTCTTGGGTAAGCTGGGGATATGTTCCAGTAATTTTAGTCAGTTAGAGGCTTTTTCAAAAATAGTTTAGATTCAGTGTTAGTTTTTGAGTGAATATTCAGTATCACTAAACTCTTAAAATTTTATATATATTCAGACCAGTATTGGGTATTCCCCATCATTCAGTTATCTCAGATTTTAGCTTTCACATTGGTTCATCTTTTCATAGATATGTTCAATTTGCTTATGATATGCCATCTTAGGGTTAGCTCAGGGTCACTCGTTATCCTATATCCCGTGTTTATGCCGGGGGGGTAGCCTCGGGGCGTGACAAACTTGGTATCAAAGCATTAGGTTTAAGAGTCTAGGATGTCTGAAAAGCCGCACTAAGTAGAGTCCTTTTCATGGTTGTGAAGTGCACCACATCTAATGAGAGGGAGGCTACAAAGTGTTTTAGGAAAACTTCACTTTCTTTGCTACTTTTATCGTGCATAAGGTATGATCCAACTTCTTCTTTCTAATTCGATGTTATGCATTCCAAACCATGCCTCCTCGTAGAGCTTACCTATGTAATGCTAATGCATGCAATCCTAACGCAGTCCCTCTAGACTCAGACCATGAGGTTTCGAATGCAGAGTTTTGGAATGCGATTCAGCTTTTGGCTCAGAGTATGACTAACAAGAACAATCAACAGGTTCCAGATCCTACTAATAGAAATGATGGATCAGTGGCAGCTAGAGTCCGAGATTTTGTTAGGGTGAATCCGCCTGAGTTTTTAGGGTCGCAAGTTGGTGAGGACCCACAAAACTTCATTGATGAGGTTAAAAAAATCTTTAGAGTGATGCAACTGACTGGTAATGATAGGGTAGATTTAGCATCCTACAAGCTTAAGGATATGGCTCACATATGGTACACTCAGTGAAAAGAAAATAAGAGTGTGGATGCAGCTCCTATGACTTGGGAATGTTTTACCTGAGCTTTTCTGGACAGGTTCTTCCCGAGAGAGTTGAGAGAGGCTAAAGCTCAGAAGTTTATGAATTTAAGACAAGGTTCAATGTCAGTCCACGAGTACGGACTTAAGTTCACCCAACTCTCCACGTATGCTCCACATATGGTTGTCGATCTAAGGGCACAAATGAGTAAGTTTTTGTTTGGAGTATCCAACTTAGTAAAGACAGAGTGCAGAAATGCTATATTGTTAGAGGATATGAATATCTCTAGGCTCATGAATCATGCTCAGTAGGTTGAGGGACATAAGCTTAAGAAAATAGCTAAGGACAACAAGAAAGCTAGAACAGGGAACTATGAGTACTCTCAGCAGAAATCGGGTGGTGAAAATCACTCTTAGTTTCGACAGGATCAAAATAGTAGGGCACCAGGCTCTAAGTCTCAGGAGAGTGTTTCAAGAAATAGGACCTACCCAACTTGTCCAAAGTGTGGTAAGAACCATCTGGGTGAGTGTCTTGCAGTAATGGAAGGATGTTTTGGGTGTGGTCATTCTGGTCATAAGGTGAAGAATTACCCTTCTGCCAGGCAGGGGCAAGGAGGTAACGATAGTAGGGCTCAGTCTACAGTCCCAACAGCACTAGCAGGTCACCTAACTCAGCAAGGTGTGTCATCTGGTACAAGTGGCGGTCAGCGCCATGGCAAGTTTTATGCTATCCAAGCTCGCCAGGACCCGGAATATTCTCCTGATGTGGTCATTGGTACGTTGCGATTCCATATTTAGATGTTTTGCAGTGTTAGATCCAGGGGATACTCTTTCTTTTGTAGCTCCCTATATAGCAGTAAACTTAGGTGTCAGTCTAGAAACTCTTTCAGAACCATTCTCAGTTTCTACTCCAGTTGGTGACCAAGTTATAACTATACGGATATACAAAAATTGCCCTATCACAGTCTCTTGGAAAGTCACCTCAGCAGATCTTGTAGAGTTAGAAATGGTAGATTACGATATCATTCTAGGCATGGATTGGTTACATTCCTGTTATGCCACAGTCAATTGTAGAACTAGTATCGCTCGGTTTCAATTTCCAAACGAGTCGGTCGTAGAATGGAAGGGTAGTAGCTTAATGCCTATAGGTCGATTTATCACTTACCTTAAGGCAAGAAAGATGATCTCTAAAGGTTAGTGTAGCACATGTATGGGAAAAAGGGAAGGATTTAGCAAATTATATTTACCGGCTTGCTCGTGTAGGATTTAGTCTTACAGAAAAATCAGATGGTGGTGTGATGATCCAGAATATATTAGAATCCTCATTGGTAACGGAAGTTAAGGAATAACAAGATAGTGATCTTATACTGCTTCAGTTGGAAGGGGTAGTTCATCAGCAGAAAGTAGAGGTTTTCTCTGAAGGGGGAGATGGTCGCGCATGTGTTCCTAAGGGGATGGGTAGGTGAAGCAGCCTTGATTAGGCCAGATTCGTTTTATGATGCTATGGAAAAAGTTCAGCTCATCAGAGATAGATTTAAGACAGAAGTCCTATGCAAATTTAAGGAGAAGTGACTTGGATTTTGAGATAGACGATTGGGTTTTTCTAAAAGTATCACTATGAAGGGGGTGATGAGATTTGTCGAACTTGGTTGGGAAGTAGAAGCAGCCATGGAGGCCTAGGATCCTCATCTCTTTCCTTCTGATTCTGTTTCAGCTTGAGATAATAGTTTCCTCTCCAGTCATTTAGTTGACTCGTGCATAAATTCAATCTTAGTATCATGTTCCTTCAGTTGTTCTTGCATTTTCAGCATATTTGCATGTTCTTGGAACTCAATTCAGTTATAAATAAATTTCTAGTACTTAGTGGTAGGGATTGCAGCTCCTTCCCTCCATATAAAGCTTAGTTAAGACTTCATTCGAGGAGAATGTCCCCAAAGGGGAGATAATGTAACACCTCGGATCTCAAAATGAAGAAAATCCTAGTATTCATAAAATTTGATGCCAGTACCAACGTATCCACTAACGGACCGTAGGTGGGACCACGGACCATAGGTGGGGTTCCGTCGTTAATGCCTAAATCTCTATATTCTCTGATCCCACCCATGGTCGACCAGTACGGTCCGTGGTTGGACCTACCAACCATATGTGAGGGTCAGCAGCTAGTTAGAGGGAAATTGATGTTGGGTCAACTTCAAACGGTCATAACTTTTAGCACAAAAGGAATTAGATGGCTGATGACCTACCAAATGATAGATAATTGAATCATCTTTCCGACACCAACGAGTTTGCTAAAATTCTATCTCCGAGTAAAATTTTATGCTCATTTTAGTGAAGCCATGTCGGGCAGACTTGACCAACGACCCCTACCTACAGTTGGTAGGTCAACCCACTGACCGTAGGTCCCTCCGTGGATGGCCTCCGTCAAAATTAAGTCATGGTCATTTTGGTCCTTTCCCCTATGTGTTTGGCACTTAAACTACATTGTTTGATCCCTAAACTATGTAGTTTTGGTCAGTTTAAGCCTAGTAACTTGAGAAAATTAAATGAAAGGTGTCAATTAAGTTTGGGTTTTATTTTTGGTGACACTTTGACCAAGAAAGGGTGTCAAATCCATTTTAAAATGTAATTTAGTAAATCTGGGACCAAATTAACATTTTCAAAACTTTCTAATCTTTTATAAAATACAAAAAAAAACACTTCATTTTTCAACTTTTATAATTCTATCCAAACAATTTAAAAAAAGTAAAAGAAAATAGAACTTTCACTTCTTCTTCTTCCAACGTTCTCTCTTCTCTTCTTCTTCTTCCTTAGAAAATAAAAAAATCCGAGTATTAAAACAAATATTCTCCCCCATTATCTTACCTTCCTCCTCATCTTCGGCCGTGACTCTCTCCTCTTTCTGAACTGAAGATTGTGTTCAACTTAAAATGGGTAAGTCATTTTTTTGAAATATTTTACAATTTTTGAACAATACTAAGTTTTTTTCTTGGGTTAATGAACAATAAATCATTCAATAGATGTGAAAATTGAATGATAGTATGATGGTACCTATTATTTATTGTTTTTTGAAAGAAAATCAACAAACCCAAAAAAGCCCTAATTTTAAGAAAATGTATATGTATAACAACGTTCAGTGAAAGTTCATTTTTTGTTGCTTTTGTTGTTCTTTTTGTGATCATTTTGTTTGTATGATTTTAAAAATATAGTCTTGTTCAGTTGTCCAACATATATTTCATTTGTTGAAAGATTTGTCGTATGTTGCTACATTTTAGTGATGTGTTGGTATATATTCCAACAGAGTTATCATATGTTGGAACATATAATCTATGTGTTAGGGAAACAAAATGGTCATATGGACTAACAGAAATTCATTTGTGGCACATGAAGATTCATTCGTGGAAACAGAAGGTACATCTGTGGCAACATAATATCCGTATGTGTCAACATAAGTATAAATTATTACCCATTATTATTTTATAATCAATAGTCAACTCTCAACCTTTTTTTATTTACCTTGTAGATGAAATGATACAAGAAGATTCATCCATGACAACAGCTCAATCTTTTATTGGTGTTGCTTCCTCTTCTAACATCAAATGCTCTTTTTGTCTATGCGAAGAATGTGAGCAGCAGCATGATTATTTTATTAGTCGTCTTAAAGAAGTCATTGATAATTTTAAGAAAATAACTTATAATATTGATGTCCCTACATCCAAGGAGATTTCACAGCCTTTGAAGTGTAGGAGGTTGAAAAAACTCCCTTTCCCAGTCACTATCTATAATTAGTGAAAGAAAAAATCAATGACTACTACTCCAATATCACACTCAAACCCAAAAGGCAAGGAGAAGGAGAAGGAGAAGGAGAAGGAGAAGGAGAAGGAGAAGGAGAGGAGGAGGAGGAGAAGGAGAAGGAGAAGGAGGAGGAGGAGAAGGAGAAGGAGAAGGAGGAGGAGGAGAAGGAGAAAGAGAAGGAGAAGGATCAGGAGAAGGAGGAGGAGGAGAAGGAGAAGAAGAAGGAGCAAGAGAAGGAGAAGGAGAAAGTGAAAGAGAAAGAGAAAAAGAAAGAGCGAAAAGTCAAAATCGTCAGTTCTGATATGAAGCAACAATATCCATTTGAAGGTTTTAACATTGACGGCGAGGGTCCAACTGAACTAATGTCATCCTTTTCGCAATGGATAAACGAGGATCTTTACAAGCATCATACAAAAAAGTAAAGTCGTTCAACTATTATTAGTATTTCTTCTTGTTGTCCACTAAATAATTATTTATAATGATTAAACAATTGCAGAAGAGACAAGGACGATCACTACTTAGCCAATTGCTCGGATCTTGAGTTCAAACAACTTGATTTTGTAGTTGCATTTCCAAAGCAGAAAGACTGTTCTACGTAATGTCTCAACCCAAAAAGTGTTGGACTGATAAGGTAAATCCATGTCCACTTTTATCTTTTGATTAAGATATGAATACATACAAATAAATTGATACAAAAATACACTTGTCGATGCATCTGTGCAGCATGTGGATGTCATTTTACACTATTTGCGGAAGAAGTTGAAGCAACAGAGTCATTCTAAATATCAATATACCACTACTAATTGTTTGTTTCAAAACAAACATTGACAATGCCAGTGTTGTTCCAAAAAATTAGAATAAAATTGTTGGCACTATCAAAGGGTTTGGTATACCTTGTGGACTGCCTTGGCACCTCACATATGAGGTTTATGTCCTTGTAAATTCTAATGGGGAGTTTCATTGGGTCTTGGCAGTCGTTGTATTGAAGGAACGGTGCATAAAGGTGTATGATTCGATGTCCTCTTCTAGGACTAACAAAAAATTGTGCTCCGAGATTCAAAATTTGTCTACATTGTTGCCAAAGTACCTTGAATCCATCGATTTTTTTTCAAAAAGACCGAACCAACTGGTCAGTTCTTGAATCTTGCCAAGGAAAGAATAAATATCACCCATTCGAAGTCAGACATGTTACTGGTAATGCCCAATAACCAAGCAATAGTCTGTAAGTATCACATTATTTTTTTGTCTTACCACTATTGAAATGTGATGTTATTATATTTTCAAATTGATGATACACCATGCAGAGATTGTCGACTTTTTGTTGTTGCATACGCTGGGTTTTTAAGTGATGGACTAGAAGTACCATTTTATGGAATTAGTTCTGAAACCCTTCGCATGAGATATGCTTCACTCCTATGGAATTATGTGGATTTTAAAGGCTCGAATTGGCTATGTTAGTAACAACGAAGACCTACAGAGGCCTAGACCTAAAAAAGCAAAGTTCGATGAAAATGTTGTTGTTACCACCATTGATTAGATTGATGGTTATGTAAACCATTGTGAATTACCTTTTTGTTGATAAGTTGTAATAAACAATTGGTGAACTGTTCATTTTTGCTGATAATATTAATATTAATGATTATTTTTTTATTTTTTTTTGTTGGAACAAATGTCAATTATGATGGAAAGGAAGAAATGTGGTGTCTGTGGCAACATATATAACCTCTGTTGTAAAAAACACCATAGAATTATCTGCATGTGCTCCAACAGAAAGGATATATGTGGCAACATATGTCACAGAAAGAAGATATGTGGTAACTTATGTCACAGAAAGGAGATATGTGGCAACATTATATTGTCACCAATTATTCATTTTTATTGATAATAGTAATATTATAGATTATTATTATGATTATTATTTTGTTGGAACAAATGTCAATTATGATGGAAAGGAAGAAATGTGGTGTATGTGGCAACATATATAACCTCTGTTGTAAAAAACACCACAGAATTATTTGTATGTGCCCCAACAGAAAGGATATATGTGGCAACATATGGCACACTTTGAATTGTCAAAATTCAAAAAAAAAAAGGTTTAAAACAATCGTCCATTCATTGTTCCCTCTCTCCTCTCTCTCCTCTCTCTCATCTCTCTCCTCTCCTCTATAAAAGGTCGTTTCGTTTCGTATTCCAAATATTATTTTTACTAATTTTCATTTTCAAAAAGCTTAATCCCAAAAAACACATTTTAGGATATACATATGTTGCCACATATGACATGTTTGTTGCAATTTTTCCAACAGAACGTGCATATGTTGCCATAGATGATGCTTCAAGGATAGGTTAATCGATAAATTGAGCGATTTAGGAATGTAAAAATGTCTAAATGGACAAAATTTTAGTACATTGGACCATAATTAAGCAATAAAAATATGATATAACACTTGAAACAACGATTTACAAGGGTGTTATATAACTATCATATGGAGTTACTTGGTCATTGTATGATGAACTAGTGGTATGCTAGTCTTTGTAAAAATAATTGATGGAATTGATGAAGGTTGTTGTATTAGACCATAATTTTGTACTAAGACATGTTGTAGGACTATATATTAGTGTTACATGTTGTATTAGGTGACAATTTAATTGAATTAATCTCAAAAAGCACATTTTAGGATATACATATATTGCCACATATCATGTATGTTGCAATTTTTCCAACAAAATGTACATATGTTGCCACATATGTCACTTCAAGGATTGCTTAATTGATAAATTGAGCGATTTAGGAATGGAAAAATGTCAAATTGGACCAAATTTTAGTACTTTGGACCATAATTAAGCAATAAAAAAATGTTATAACACTTGGAACAACGATTTACAAGGGTGTTATATAACTATCATATGGAGTTACTTGGTCATTGTATGATGAACTAGTGGTATGATAGTCTTTGTAAAAATAATTGTTGAAGGTTGTTGTATTAGACCATAATTATGTACTTAGACATGTTGTAGTACTATATATTAGTGTTACATGTTGAATTAGGTGCCAATTTATTGAATTAACCCCAAAAAGCACATTTTAGGATATATATATATATTGCCACATATGATATGTCTGTTGTAATTTTTCCAACATAACGTGTATATTTTGCCACATATGTCACTTCAAGGATGGGTTAATCGATAAATTGAGTGATTTAGCAATGGAAAAATGTCAAATTGGACCAAATTTTAGTACTTTGGACCATAATTAAGCAATAACTATCATATGGAGTTACTTGATCATTGTAAGATGAATTAGTGGTATGATAGTCTTTGTAAAAATAATTGATAGAATTAATGAAGGTTGTTGTATTAGACTATAATTTTGTACTTAGACATGTTGTAGGGCTATATATTAGTGTTACATGTTGAATTAGATGATAATTTAATTGAATTAACCCCCAAAAGACCATTTTCTAATATACAGATGTTGCCACATATGACATGTATGTTGCAATTTTTCCAACAGAACGTGCATATGTTGCCACATATGTCACTTCAAAGATGGGTTAATCGATAACTTGAGCGATTTACCAATGGAAAAATGTCAAATATTTTTAGATTAAATATTTTATAAAGAACAAATTCAAAAATCAGTACAAAACACAAAAAGGTCACCTTTTTTCCCCATGAGTTTGCAAGAAATGTATACATGTTGTCATACATGAAAACTTAATTAATACAGAAATTTAACTACTTCATCTATTTCTAAATCACAACTACATAATTTACAATGAAAGTGATAGAATTGATGAACAATGCAACAAATTGGTCTTTCTCCCAACAAAAGAGGTTCTGGCACCCTTCCAACTAAAATCATCATACAAAATATTTCTTTGTCATCCCTACCGACCCTCCCCATTTCTTACCATCCTTCCAACGCTAGATGTATCAATTTTTCTTCTCGACCCATTCACCACGACAATCAATACCTACAAATAATTCCTCCATTTATCTACCTGAAGAAATTAATTAAAAAAAAACAATTAGTACTAATGAAGAAATGTGTTAGTCATATGTTGCTACATATGACTATTTTGTGGTGACATGTAAGTCATATGTTGCTACATATAACTGTTATGTTGTGACAAATAAATCACATGTGACAACATGTGTAAGTCATATGTTGCTACATATAACTATTATGTTGTGACAAATAAATCACATGTGGCAACATGTGTAAGTTATATGTCGCAACATATGACTATTATGTTGCTACATATAACTATTCTGTTGCGAAACATAAATCACATGTTGTGACAAAATGTATAAGTCATATGACTATTCTGTTGCGACATGTAAGTCATATGTTGCTACATGTCTAAGTTATATGTTGTGGCTTGTGTAAGTTATATGTTGCAACATATGTCTATTCTGTTGCGATAGAAATAACATTTTTGTTGCTACATATGACTATAATTTGTTCCAATAGTCAACTGTTGCAACATATATAGCCATCTGTTGGAAACGCGAATGCAAATTATTGAAAAAATTGTAGGTACCCAGATGAGGATGAATGATTTCGAAGAACTATTAATTTTATTTACCAAAACAATGGTGTGTAACCCCAATCACTTATGAAGTAATTCCAATTGATACAGAACAAAATCTAGTCCACTGATTAGATTAGCTAAATCTGATTCAAGAAGAAGAAAGTTCAAAGACTAGCAGCCAAGACCAACAATGTACGAAAAGAAGAAGAAGAAGATGAAGAGAACGGGAAGAAAGGCAAGCAAGCAAGAAAGAATGAAGAAGAAGAAGAAGAGGAATACGGCGGGAGGCGGGGGAAAAATCTTTTATTTCCCCTTTTGGTACAGCTCGCTGGTGGCTTCCCTCCAGTTTTGGTTCCCACCAAATTTGGTTAAATTAGGTTTTAGTCATTTACCCTTTTACCCCTCATTTTATTCAATGGACCAAATTGCCAACTTATAAACTTGAGGGAAACTCCACAATCCTTAATCATTAATCACATAATTGTCAGTTACACTCAATAATTAAGACTTATGTCACCGCCCCTTTATTTTGACACCTTAATGTGACATTTAATTCAAAGTCCCTAGTAACTTAGTCAGATCTTTCCCTAAGCGATTCATTCACTAAAACCTTAGATATTGATTATGATTTAGCTGTTAGACTATTCCTAATTAGATTATCATGTTTTTTGTGGAATTGTTGCTTAGTTGTTTGCATGGAACTCAGAACCTTAGTTGTGTAGATTATCTTAGTTCATGAATTACACATGCTAGGTCAGTTAAACAAATATACATGCTTCTATTTTCGAATGTCACATTATCAGTATATAATTGTTACATTCTAAGATTTGCATGTCAGTATTTTGAGCTATTCAGTATTTCAGTCATAATGTATCATATACATATTCAGTTGGGAGTAGGCTTAGCACCGAGTGGACTAGGGTTTCAGCTTACCCTCATAGCCCCACAACTACGTGTCCCCGTAGGTTAAGTCCCCTATGTGGGCATCAGTTTTAGTGATCACACCAGTCATGCCTTGATACCCCTGGCAAGGTATATCGGGCCCTTCGATAGGGTGTATACATCGAACACAACGGTTAGCTCACGTGGTGGTTATGTCAGTTACTAGTAGCTCCCACAGTCAGATTGTAGTGCATTTGACCAGGTTTTCAGATATACTTCAGTATTCAGTCTCAGTATGTTATGTACTTGGTCATTGCATTCAATTCAGTTCTTTTTAGTATATATATCAATATTTCCATCATGTTCAGATTATATTATTGATCAGTTATGCTTTGTTAAGCTTTAATGTTTGTTCAGCTTTTATCCTATCTTGCATGCTCAGTACCTTCCAATTATTGACGCATACTCTGCGCTACATCTTTTCATGATGTAGGTTTAGGTTCTCAACATCTAGATCACTCATAGATCGGCTCCCGATCCACATTTAACAGCTTCAGTGGTGAGTCCTCCTACTTTGAGGACAATATACATGTTTTCAAATTTATTCTTTCATTTCAGTTTCAATTTTTCTAGGGTTAGCTGGGGACATGTCCTAGCAACTCTAGTTAGTTAGAGGCTTTTTCATACATAGTTTAGATTCAGCGTTAGTTTTTGAGTGATTATTTAGTATCACTAAACTCTTAGAATTTTATATATATTCATACCAGTATTAGGTATTCCCCATCATTCAGTTATCTCAGATTTTAGCTTCCGCATTAGTTCATCTTTTCATAGATATGTTCAGTTTGCTTATGATATGCCAGCTCAGGGTTAGCTTGGGGTCACTCATAATCCTAGGTCCCATGTTTATGGCTAGGGGGTCGCCTAGAGGAGTGACAATTCATTTATGTAGGGTATGCCTATTTTAACAAATAAACTCTCACAAATGTTCAATGAAAAATGAAGAATCTTGAAGATATGGTTGGTGCATGTCACACCCGGAGCCTAAACCCTTGGTTTGGTTGACTACATAGCGGAAGACTCACTCAAGTAAAAATAGAGACTCCAAATATAAACTTAACTCATACAGTCTCAAAATAGCTTAACTCAACATATGTTTGAAATTACATAAATAAACATAAGTAATTAACTCAAAGTCTCAAAGAAATATCAACAAGGGAAAACTGGGAAAGACTCCTCAACTAGTACTGTTTATGAAGCCTCTAAATAATACGATGGATGTCAGGACAAGACCCACGACAACCGAATAAGAGCAAAATAATAATGTGAAGTCCTCTATAAAGAAAGGAGGCTCACCAAAGCTAGCTGGAATGCATTGGGATCAACGAAGTGCCTATTGATGACCCTGATTACTTGTATCTACATCTTAAATAAGATGCAGTTCAAATGACGTCACTACATTGAATGTACGAGATTGTAAGGGGAAAGTTGAAACATTAGTGACTTAACTAATACTCTGGGAAGAAATACTCACCTCATCTCAACTCAAATGTGAAATCAAAAATAAGAGATACAATATATAAAGCTTTTAAAATAGTATATTTCAACTCAATAGGTATAAAAATATAATAATAAATGATTTACTCTTATTTGAGAGGTTTTCTAATCGACAACCATCACTATGAGCTACTTTATGATACAACTTCTCACCCACGCTTCTAGAACTGTCCTATACCTTTCTGGGTTATAGAAATCCTCAACTAAGTGGATCCACTAAGTTATGGTTAACAACAATACAGAATCATATAAAAAGTATGACCCTTTACCCATTTTGCCATACATGGTTTATGAGGATTTTGAGTTGTCTGAACTCATCAACATATCAGTGCTCAATACTATTCCCAATAATATATAACTCATGCTCAAATGTTTAAAACATAACTCTTCGTCAATTTGAGATAATTACTCTAAAGATCCTCTTAAAAGAGTAAATTCTCAAAACTCCCCATAAACTCATTTAGAAATCAATGTTTTTCTCGTTATTTTATGTAAAAGTATTACACTTGGGAATACTTAGTTCCCTTTTACTCATTTTGAATTATAGAGGATTCATTCTCATGAACTCATAGATCCTAGATGTATCAGCCACATTCGGATGAACAACTCTTTGCTGAGAAGCTTATGTCGCCACCCCTTAACTCAACATTCGGATAGCATCCGGAAATTCAGCATTTGTGACCTCTCCTTGAAGGGGTTGCATTTCTGGTGCATTGGGTACCCCTTGATCATGAGGATTAACATTTCTCCTGGTAAGACGTCCTCGAATAGCTCTTTATGGAGGCATGATCTGAAATGATACGCGCAAGCAAAAATTAAAAAGGAACTTTTATAGAGTTGAACTCTATTGTAAGAAATAGTGTAAGAAGGAAGTAAAATCTCTTCCTAAATGTCACAGCATCCTAATTATAAATGTGGCGTGCTTCACACCGATAAATAGGACTCTACTGACATGGATACATAGACACCATATGACTCTTGAATTTTGTGCTTTGATACTAAGTTTGTCACACCCCGAGCCTATACCCTGGACATGGTCGGCACTCGAGAACCATCGTTGGTCTCCAAGCAAACCTTTGGCCTGACTGACTACTTAGCGAACGACCCACTCATGTAAAAATAAAGATTCTAAATACTAACTTAATTCATACAGTCTCAAAACAGCTTAACTCAATAAATGGTTGAAAGTACTTAAATAAACATAAGTAATTAACTCAAAGTTTCGAAGGAACATCAATAAGGGAAAACAGTGAAAGACTCATAAACCACTACTGTCTTAAAGACTCTAAATCATACGATGGATGTCGGGACAAGACCCCCGACAACCTAAGAAGAACAAAACAATAATGTAAAGCCCTCTTTAAAGCAAGAAGGATCACCAAAGCTAGCACGAATGCAATGGGATCAACGAAGCACTTGTTGATGACCCCGAATACCTGTATTTGCTTCATAAATAAGATAAAGGTCGAATGACGTTAGTACATTGAATGTACGAGCATGTAAGGGGAAAGTTGAAACATAAGCGACTGTACTGATACTCTGAGAAGACATACTCACCTCATCTCAACTCAAATGTGAAAGCAATAATAAGAGATGCAATCTATAACGCTTTTAAAATAGTAGATGTCAACTCGATATGTATAAAAATACAATAGTAAACTCATTACTCTTATTTTTGAGATTCACTAATCGACAACCATCACTATACGCTACATGATGATACAAAGTCTCGCCCACGCTGCCAGAACTGTCATATATCTTGTCGGGGTATAGAACTCCTAAACTAAGTGGATCGACTAAGCTATGCTTAAAAGCAATAAGGAATCTTTTAAAAAGTATGACCCTTTACCCATGTTGGCATACATAGTTTATGAGGATTTTGAGTTCTTTGAACTCATCCCCATATTAGTGCTCAATACTACTCCCAATAATATGTAACTCATGCTCAAATATTTAAAACATAACTCTCTCTCAATTTGAGATAATTACACAAAAGATCCTCTTAAAAGAGGAAATGTTCAAGACTCCTCATGAACTTATTTAGAAATCAATGTTTCTCTTGTTTTAGATGTAAAATTATTACACTTGCGAATACTTAGTTCCCTTATACTCATTTTGAAACATGAAAGAAAACTCTCCTCATTCTAATACTCATTTACTCAAGTGTTAATTCAAGTTATAAATAATTGCCAAAAATTTCTCAAAAAGGAATTCTTGAACTTTCCTCTTAACTTTACTTTGTTTTGAATATGTGAATTTAAGTGCTATGATTAGGATATGTAGGATTTCTCAACGATTAATGGAGACTTAAATAGTTAGTATTAAGAAGAGAGCCATGACACGATTTGAAAGAATGCATACAGGACGAACAATGAAGATGAGAGGGGCTAACACCCTGGTGTGTCAATGCCTAACCAGGCCAATGCCAAAAGTGTTGGGGCGCACTGCAGGCGCATGGTGCAACCCCCCAACACTATGGGGGTGTGTTGCCCCAATCCCGAGACCAGAAAATCTAACAAATTTTCTTCTCAATTTTTGCTCCTAACTCATCTATAATCGATTGTTTTCTCCCAAACACCATTTCATTCACAAATCCAATGCAAATAATCGAAACCCCGCTCAAATTCTATCAAGAAACACCACTCATTCGCAAAACTCTCACCTCAAGAACTCAGAAACCTCCAAAGTTAAAAGAATGGGGTTGAAACTCAAGAACTTATCAAGAAACTCATCAATCAACTTCAAGAACGAATTCATGGATGAAATTACATGACTGGCGTGAAGGAGAACAAATCCAACACTATGAGAGTCTACATACCTCCAAGAAAATTTATTTTTGGTGACATCCTTATGTTCTTCAAAGAACGTTTGAAACCCTTCTCCTTTCTCCACTTGAACCTGCTCTAAAATCCCTAAACGCTTTTGGAATGTCTAAACTAACTTAGCATCTGATTAGACCCTTGACTTGGGTGGGTAAAACATGGGTAGGCCTTTGGTAGTAAGTAAAAGATCAAAATACTCTTTTCTTAAATGGATGAAAAGCCTTAACTAGAGAGGCTCCACTCAAAAGGGCATAACTTCTTATTCCTCGCTCAGAATTGAGCAAACTAGGCGGTGTTGGAAAGAGGACTCTAAGACCTTTGATTTGATAGATAATGGCCTTCTAACACTTTAAATTCTAAAGGATATGGTTGTTTTAAGTTGACCCATAACTACAAACTTAAGTTTAGCTTGTGCGAATCTCTAGTTGGCTTTTCGAAGAACGAAATGTTACAGTGCATGTCCAGTGCACCATCATGGATTAGAAAATTTTTTAAATGGTGGTAATTGAATCCTCCCCATTTCAAATCGATGTACATATATTCTTTAATTGTCACTTGTAAAATGTATGGTCAAGTTCAAAAATATAAAAGGACATTCTAAAAGTTTGTATCAAACATATTTTAGTGAAGATGATGATGAGAGTAAAATCATAATGTTTAGGGCAGACAATCTTATAAAGATGATTGGATAGAAAAATTCAAACTAAGGGATACTTCAATTCAATATGATTTATCATTTTATTTTTTTATAATTAGACAAAAAAAACCCTATTTATTTACTGTTAGATCATTTTTATATTTATGTGACTTTATTGTAATTTGCTATCTGTTAAGATTTAAGATTTTTCAGTTGGTTCCTTAAAAGAAATTAATTTTTAACACCTTCACAGAAGCAACTTCTTTGTTTCTCAATTTCTTAACTTGCCGGTCTAAAATCTCAACCGGAACTTCCTCATAAGAAAGATTTTCATCAACTCCCAAACCCTCTAAGGGAAGTATGGAGGTCGGATCTCCAACACATTTCTTTAACCTAGAGACATGGAAAAGCGGATGCATCGATGCCAACTCATTAGGCAAATCTAACTCATAAGCAACCTTACCAACACGTCTCAAGATCTTATATGGGCCTACAAAATGGGGACTAAGCTTCCTTTTCTTACCAAACCTCATTATACCTTACATGGGTGAGATGATTCAAGTAAACCCAAATTATTAATATTAGGAACACACAATGACCTTGATATCTAAGCACACCATCTCCCCCTTGGGAGAAAGCCTCAACGGACTTTTTAAGCACCGCTTCTTTCAATACTACTAAGGTCGGTTCAAGAAATAACTTAACTTTCACATCCGTCACAAAAGACAATTCTGAACTATTTTAAACCATAGCACCACCCTTGGTAGGGTCTACTAACTGAACATGTCAAGGTATTATCTAAACATCCTATTCCTTAAATCCATAAATGCCACCGGAGCATTAGTCAAAACAAACAACATTACCACAAACTTATAATGATCATACTGGGTTCTTAAAAGCCATTCTCGGAATATCATCATTCTTCACCCTCAATTGGGGATAACCCGACCTAAGGTCAATCTTAGAGAAGTAACTAGCTCTTTGTAGTTGGTCAACACTGAAATCTATCTCCCTCACCCTAACTAGGTGGTACATGAAACCCTTAGAAGTCATCTTCTTAGCCTTAAGACAAGAAATAAACCAACCTTTTGGCATAGATTTCCCCCCTTCCACTCTCGGATAGGCTCATTCGGAAACTAAAAATTTGACTACCCGGGTTCTTCAATCAATAGAAGCATAATAAGAGTGCAACCAATTCATCCCAAGGATGATATCAACATCTATCATATCAAGCTTTACCAAATCAACTCTATGGGATAAGAAGACGGGATACTTTCTATAGACCCTCTCAGCCATCACAGAATCACCAACAGGAGTAGAGATAAAAAAGGGATCTACTAACACATGGGGAATCACATCTAATCTCATAGCCACAAATGGCATCATAAAAGATAAGGTAGCACCGGGATAAATTAAAAGATAAACATCTAATTGAAATACCTTCAGCATACCGATAACCACATCGGGAGAACCCTCTTGCCTACCTCGAGTCTAGAGTGCATAGAAACGGTTTTGCTTGGGAGCATTGGAACCCGAACCACTAGGAGGATCTTGCTTGCCCTCTCTTCCCTTAGCCTTAATCATAGGACAATCCTTCATTTTATGACTACTTTCACCACAACTGAAATAACCATCAGTGTCAGCTAGACACTTACCCTCGTGTTTCTTTCCATACCTAGCACAAGTAGGAAATAGGTATCCACTACCATTTCCTTCTTGAGGTTGAGGGTTAGACACCCTTTCATTATTAGACCTTGGAGGAACATTATAAGAACTTTGCTCGAAAAACCTTTGTCAAAACTTTGAACGACCATGTCTATCGGACCTAACATGAGAGAAATTACCATCATCATTTCTAGACCTCTTGGCCTCCCTAGACCTTTCCTTAAGTTTCTCTTGTTCAATTTGTTGGGCATGGACCATGAGGCGAGAAATGTCCATGTCATGGACAAGCATATCCGTACGACATTCTTTCACTACCAATTCAGACACACCCGAAACGAACTTGCTCATCTTTACCCTAGAGTCAGCAACTATAGAAGGAGCATAGTTTGACAATTGAGTGAACTTCAAAGCATATTCTTTCACGCTCATAATTCCTTGTTGAAGATTAATAAACTCAAGTACTTTTCCCTCTGTCATCTCAAGAAGAAAGAACCTATCAAGAAAAAAGGACTTAAACCTTTCTCATTCCATGGGACCCGCATCTACTTGTCTTGCTTCCTTCCATTGATTGATTCAAATTTGAAAAACACCCTTAAGTTGATAAGTGGCCAATTCCGCCTTTTCCACCGGGGTCACTCCCATAATGGACAAAATCTTGTAAACTTCATCAATGAACTCTTGAAGATCTTCCTCAACCTTAGAACCATAAAATTCAAGAGAATCCATCCTAGTGAAGTCCCTAACTCTAGATGTCGTCGTACCCACATTTGGGTTAACGGGGTTCAAGAATTCCCTATTGGCTTGGCCCATCACGACTTGAGCCAACATTTTGAAAGCAGTCCTAAACTCCATATTAGTCACTTACTCGGCAAAAGGGTCGCCCGGAGCTTGAGAAGAAGCTTCTTGACCAACATTTTCTCCCTCGTTCCTTGTAGTATAAGCCCTTCGAGTAGTCATATCCTGAAGACCATCGGATAAGGATTATGAGAGAGACCTTATAGAGTTAAACTCTATTACACTACTTAGAATAATGAAGAAGTGAAGTTTCCTAAACATTTTGTAGCCTCTCATTCATAAATGTGGCGTGCTTCACACTTATGAACAAGACTCTACTAGACGTGGTTTTGAGATATCCTAGAACCATTCTAAACCTTGTGCTTTGATTACGAAGTTTGTCACGACCCAGGGGTACACCCTAGACAAAACAAGGCATACAAGACCCCGAGAGGCCTCATATAAGCCACTTAGCTTTCATAACATAAGATAATAGAAAATACGAGATTTTTAAAACATTTCAACAACATCAAAGTTTTCATATCAAAAGTGGAAGTCTATTACACTTTGTCTCAAAACCATCTAAAACATGAATATATTGGGACACATCCCATACAACAATGTTCAAAACATAAAATGAAATAACATAAGAGAAATGGTGGCCAAATCCTCGAATTCTTTGAGGACTCACCGATCTTCAAGCCTCCCTTCTACTAAGATCCTAGCCACAGGGATGAGAGTCGAGATTGGTGGACCCTACATTTGGATAAGAAATGTAGGCAAGAGTATGTGTTAGTACAAACATGTATTAAATATGACAACTTGCATAAACATCAAAATAAGCATAAGCATAATAGTTAGGCAACATAAGTCATAAGCATAATCAATGCACATAATAGAACATATAAACATAAGAGGAATACTCCTTGAAGTAACCTGAACTTATCCTTAGTCAAGACTTGGGTCATCCACCTCTAGTCTTACATCCCATGGAAGGTAACTCAAGCAACAATCCAAGCTAATCATTTTCATCATAACAATTAAATCTCATTTTAAAACATATTTATGATACTTTCTTGAAGTAACCGTGTTTCATCATAATCATGCTAAGTTTGATGGAGAGTAGTCCATTCTTTGTTGTTCTTATTATCCATGAAAGGCACGTCATCTTGCCAATCCAAGCTAAGTCCTTATCCATGGAAAGGTACTACTTACCAATCCAAGCTACCATGGATCTTACTAGTCCAAGCTACCATGGATTATACTAGTCCAAGCTACCATGAATGGGTCTCATATTACCAATTCAAGCTATCCATGAAGAGGTCTCATATTACCACTTCAAGCTACCATGCATGGGTACCTCATTATGTTAATCCAAGCTACCATTAATGGGTCTATTATTACCAATTCAACATATCCATGACGAGGCCTCATATTACAACTTCAAGCTACCATGAAGAAGCACCTCATCATGCTAATCCAAGATATCCATGGAGAAGCATATCTTTATGCTAATCCAAGATATCCATGGAGAAGAATCTATTTATGCTAATCAAAGCTATCCATAGAGAAGCATCTCTTTATGCTAATCCAAGCTATCCATGGAGAAGCATCTCATTATGCTAATCCAAGCTAGGTCTTATTAACATAGTTCATAAGTTCTTTGATTCATTTTAGGTGAGCAAGCCTTTCAACCTAGAATCATTCTATGTGAGAAAACCTTTCACATTCATGCATCTATACATTCATAAAGGAAATCATGTGGGTAAAATTCCTTCCACAACAATTCTATCTAATAATCAACAATTCATGCTTAAGCTTTACTCTCAAAGCCCTACAAATCATAATTCATCATTCATGCCTCAATCTCAAGACAATTCTAATCATAATCATCATATGTGCTTCAATCTCAAGCAATCCTTAGAGTATCTCATCAATCCTATAAGAATACATCTAAACTCACAATCCTCCTTTCATGGCATGAAACTCGTTTACATCAATTTCATCTTTCTAGACATGGATTAGGTATGGGTACATGTAAATTCATCCTAAGAATATTGAATCCACTCAATTCAAGCATAAACAATCATAATCCAATTATTTGAATCAACATTCATCAATACCCACAACTTAGAAGAAAACCCTAACTAGAACTGGGGAATTTCTACTTTTAGATTGGGGAATATTAGGGACTCCATGGATGAAATAATTCCATGGATGAAAATCCATCATACCTTGATAACAAATCCCACAATTGCTTGAGGAATGGAGACTTGACCTGGATCCTAGCCCCAACTCTTTCTTCATCTTCAAGTTTTAGAGAGAGAAATATTTGAGAGGAAGAACTTGAGATTTCTTTTGGGTTTTTGAAATAATGACTTGAATGGGTGAGTTTTGGGGTTAAAATCACTTATATATGGGTCCTAGGCTTGGGTAAAATGACATAGTATTAATCTAATTAAAAGCGAAAAAGACCCAATTAGCCTCCAACTTACAGGGGACTGCCCATCACCACGTGAGGCTCCACGAGCCGTGGTGCCTTGTGTAGTCTTGGACCAGTGGCTTGGTAACCACCCCTTAACCCCTAAAAATCTAACTCATCACGATGACCACAGCCAGTGTTAGCCTTCACGAGCCGTCAAGTGGCTCGTGGGAGTGTCTCTTGTTTTGGGCAGCCTTGACTAGCTATTACCTGGCCCTCCACGAGTGCAACCACGACCCGTGGTTCCAACCACGAGGCATCATTGTAGTCGTGGGAGGTGAGCAAGGGTTGGTTGGCTACTGCAAGCCACCATGGGAAGCACCACAACTCGTGGTTCCCTTACTGCCCATTTGGGTCCTGATGAAGGTGCCCAATCTTAATTCCTTTGCTCTTGACCTCTCACTTTACCCCTAGCTTAGACTACTAGATTTCTGGGGTGTTACATTGAATCATAATTCACCAAGTAATTTTGTTCCTCTAAAAATACACTCAAAATTCTTCTTTAAATAATGTAGAAACATAAAGATTTTGTGGGTGCATCTTCAGTGCGACGCCACTGAAAAGAAAATTGAAAAATGGTGGCTACTGAATTCAGCCAATTTCCTATTGATGTCGATGTATTCTTTAATTGCTACCTGCGAAA
Organism: Solanum lignicaule; assembly: GCA_029582545.1. NCBI lineage: Eukaryota > Viridiplantae > Streptophyta > Magnoliopsida > Solanales > Solanaceae > Solanum > Solanum lignicaule. Next base: position 6,322 of record JAJOOF010007771.1, on the reverse strand, counting down.
GTCAAGTACAAAATCTAAAAGGACATTTTATGAGTTTGTATGAGACATATTTCAGTGAAGAAGATTAAGATGAAAGTGCATTCATAAAGTGTATGACAAATAAACCTAAAAAGACTTAGAGATTATTGGACAGGGGAAGTTAATCTAAGGGATACTTCATTTCAATGTGATTTACCTTTTTATAATTCGCAAAAAAACTCCCTCACTTTTCCCTTCTGAACATTTAAAAAAAAAATATTATAGCTATATTGGAATTTGCTTACTATTAACATTTAATATTGACAGTTGGCTGCTTAAAAGAAATTAATTTAAAATTTTAAAATATGTCACTCACTTGATGTTTCTTATCAAACTATTAAACATTAATTTATAATTATTGCATTTTGTTACTCATTATACATATATTTACATCAAATTTCAATCATTCTAACAATTCTATTAAAATTAACACGGAACACAAGTGCAACTCATGTATCGAGTAACTAGTTTTATCAAAAAAGTGAATACAACTTAAAGACGATAATTTTTATGAGAAGATGACAATAAATAGGAGAACACTAATTTCTTTTTGCCATATTTGCATTAGCTGGTTTTGGTTCATTCAATTCATATATCACTAAAATCATATCTACAAAATCTAACAACTACTCATTATATTAGGGTATGCCTATATTAAGAAAAAATATTAAATCATAATTCACCAAGTGATTTAGTTATTCAACAAAAACACAAAAAATTTATTTAAAAAATGATAAACTTGAAGATATGGTGCGTGCATGTTAAGTGCAACGCCATGAATTAGAAAAATGAAAAATGGTGGTTGCCAAATTCTCTCCAATTCCAATAGATGTTGACGTATTATTTAATTGTTACCTACATAATTTTTAGGCAAGTACAAAAAATTAAAAGGACATTTTTAAGAGTATGTATGAGACATATTTTAGTTAAGAAGATGACGATGAAAGGGCATTCATAAAGTTTATGGCATATAAATATGCAAAAACTTATAGAGATTATTGGATAGAAGAAGTAAAACTAAGGGATACTTCATTTCAGTATGATTTATCTTTTAATAATTAGCCAAAAAAAAAAATCCCTCATTTTTCCTTTTTGATCATTTTTTATTTATTTATGTAGCTTTATTGAAATTTAACTATTAACATTTAAGTTTAACAATTGGATCCGTAAAAGAAATTAATATTAAACTTTAAAATACACCACTCATTTGATATTTCTTATCAAACTATTAAGGATTAATTTATAATTATTAAATTTTGTTACTCATTGCACATATATTTAAATATTGTTTTCATAATTCTAACAATTCTATAAAAATATTATATGGATCACACATGCAACTCATGTGTCGAAAAATTAGTTTTTTTTTAAAAAAAAAAAGTGAATACAAGTTATAGACCATAATTTTATGAGAAGATGACAAAAAAGAGGATAACACTTTTTTCTTTCTGTATGCGTCGAAAAATTAGTTTTAAAAAAAAAGTGAATACAAGTTATAGACCATAATTTTATGAGAAGATGACAAAAAAGAGGATAACACTTTTTTCTTTCTGTTATATTTGCATTAACTGGTTTTGATTTATTCAATTCATGCTTGACAGAAATTTCTTTACAAAATCTAACTACTCATTAATGCAGGTATGCCTAATTTAAATAGAAAAACACTCAAATTCTTTTTTTGAAAAATGAAGAAAAGATATGATGGGTGCATGTTCAATGCAACGCCGTTGAATAGAAAATTTATAATTGGTGGCTGTCAAATTCTTCCCATTTTCAATTGATGTTGACATATGCTTTAATTCCACCTTCAAAAAATTTTGTCACATACAAATATTTAGACATACATTTTAAGAGCTTGTATCAGACATATTTTAGTGAAAGAGATAAAAATTAGAGTACATTTTTATTGTTTATGGAAGATAAACTTACAAAGACTTGTAGAGATAATCGATTAGAGGAAGTCATATTAAGGGATACTTCTTTTTAGCATAATTTTTCCTTTTTTTTCATAATTGGCGAAAAAAAATCACTCATTTTTCCTTTTTGATCATTTTCTTATTTATGTGAATTTATTGGAATTTGCTAACTATTCACGTTTATGATTAATAGTTGACTCCTTAAAATAAATTAATTTTAAGCTTTAAAATGCACCACTTATTTGATGTTTCTTGTCAAACTTTTAAAGAATAATTTATAATTATCACATTTTATTACTCATTCCACATAATATATATAATTTTGATCATTCTAATAAATCTATAAAAATTTACATAAAATACATGTGCAACTCACGTGTCAATAAATTCGTTTTAAAAAAAAGTGAATAAAACTTATAGAACATGATTTTTGTTTTTGTGCAGATGAAAAAAAAGAAGATTACACTTCGTTCTTTTTGTTATATTTGCATTGGATGTTTATTAAATTCATATTTTGCAAGAACCATGTTTACAAAATCAAACAACTACTCATAAATGTACGGTACGCCTATTTTAAGAAAAAAAATTGAATCATACTTCACCATGGATTAGAAAATTGAAAAATGGTAGCTGCGTCATTCTCCCAAATTCTAATCAATGTTGATGTATTCTTTGATTGTCGGCTGTATAATGTCTCGCCAAGAACAAAAATTGAAAGGGGCATTTTAAGGGTCTGTATCAAACATATTTTTGTGAAGAATATAATGATGAGAGTGCATTTACAAAGCGTATGGCAGGTAAACTTGCAAAGACTTATTGATAAGACTGAACAGAGGAAATAAAACTAAGGAATATTTCATTTGTATGATATATCTTTTTATTTTTTATTATTATCAACATAAATCCCGTATTTTTCCTTTTTGATCATTTTCTTATTTACTTGATTTTATTGAAATTTGCTAACTATTAAAATTTAAGATTAACAATTGGTTCCTTAAAAGAAGTTAATTTTAAACTTTACAATACGCCACTCATTTGATGTTTATTATCAAACTTTTAAGGATTAATTTATAATTATGGTATTTTACTACTCATAACACATTTATTTGCATATAATTTTTGTTATACAAACAAATCTATAAAAGTTCACATGGAACACAAGTGCAACTCACATGTCCAGAAACAAGTATTTTAAAAAAAATGAATACAACTTATAGACCATGGTTTTTATGAGAAGATGACAAAGAAGAAGATAAGACTTGTTTCTTTTTGCCATATTTGCAGTTTCTAGTTTTGATTCATTCAATTCATATTTGACCAAAAACCATATTTAGTAAATCTAACAACTATTCATTAGTACGGTGTATGCTTATTTAAAAAGAAAAAATGGAAACATAATTCATCAAGTGATATAGTTCCTCTAAAAAACACTCAAAAAATTTCTTTGAAAAATGGAGAAACATGACGATATAGTGGGTGCATTCAGTTCGACGCCAGTGAATAGAAAATTGAAAAATGGTGGCTACCGAATTCACCCAAATTTCCAATCGATGTTGATGTATTCTTTAATTGTTACCTACAAAATGTCTGGTCAAGTACAAAAATTAAATTAATTTTAAACTTAAAAATATGCCACTCATTTGATGTTTCTTATAAAACTTTGAAGGATTTATTTATAATTATTTCATTTTACCACACATTGCACATATATGTACAAAATACTTTCAATCATTTAAACAATTTAATAAGAATTCACTTGGAACACACGTGCAACTTATGTGTCGAGAAGCTAGTTTTCAAAAAAAGTGAATACAACTTATAAACCATTTTTATGAGAATATTATAAAGAAGAAGATAACACTTATTTGTTTTAGCCATATTTGAATTAGCTGATTTTGATTCATCCAATTCATATTTGACAAAAATCATATTTAAAAAATATAACAACTACTCATTAATTAATGCAAGGTATGCCTATTTTAAGAAGAAGAAAAAAAATTGAATTATAATTCACCGAGTGATGTAGTTACTCTAAAAAAACACTCAAAAAATTCTTTCAAAAATAGAGAAACTTGAAGATACGTAAATGTTTAGTGCGTTTCCGTGGATTAGAAATTGAAAAATAATGGATGTCGAATTCTCCTCATTTCCAATCAATGTCGATGTATCCTTTAATTATCACATGCAGAATATCTGCTTCAGTACAAAAGCTTTAAAAGACATTTAAATAGTCAGTATCAAACATATTTAAGTTAAAAAATGATGATGTGAGTGTATTCATGTAATTACCCTTGGGGTCATTTATGTATATTATGTGTGCTTTTCCTGTTTTGCCCCTTCTTGTAGCTTCCTTATAGATTTTGTATGATGTCACGTTAGGTGGCACACTCCCCGAGGACCTCAATTGAGTTTGGTTTGAGTTTTGAGTTTTGGAAGCTTAATACTTGAAAGAGTTTACTTCAGTCAACATCCGGAATTTCTGACGTCGGATCAGAATTCTTTCAATTCCATCAGTTCCAAAAGGGTCATTTAATTCTAGTGTGATGATTGATTTAGGATTTTGGGCTTCCATTTAGAGTTAGTGCGATTAGGCATTTTAGCTTTTAAATTTAGCAAACAGTTAGACTTGGGGCAACTTTCTTTGTAAACATACTTGGAATCGGATCTCGTCAACATGGTTAGCTCTAGAATGCTGAGTTTGGTCTTGAATGACCTTTGATTTTCGTCCCGAGGATGTCGGTGTGAGTTTTAGATATTTGGCATTTTATTGTGTTTCTTTTTTCAATTGTTGACTTTCGTAAAAGTTTTTTTTTATGAAACAACCTTAGATGGCAGTTTCGTCAATTTCGTTAAATCTCCAGTTTCATTTCTAAGTAGTTTGCACTTTCTGTTTGTGTCATTTGGACTGCAAATGAGTTTTGAGGGCTTCTTAGATGTTTTGGACACTTAGCTTGTTTTATGAAAATCTGGTGTCTTGTGGGACGGCTTAAGCGAGCTCTTGATTGCTTAGGTAATGTTGGATTAAGAAACCAAGAGGTCGCTTAAGCGATGAGCATCTTATGGGCGGGGGTCGCTTAAGCGACCAACCCTTGGATGTTGTGAAGGCCACTTAAGCAAGGGGAGACTTTTAGGCGGGCTCCACTTTTACGAAGCCTTTTGTCTCTTAATAAAATTTTAGCCGCTATTGCGAAGATCGTTGGGTTGAAATCCCATTCTTCTCCCTTTATTCCCAAAAAGAAACCCATCATCTTGAGAGCTCAGCCTTGGGCGTGTTGGAGCAAATCTTGATCATTTTCAACCATTTCAAGGTGAGTTTATGCCTTTCCCTCTCCTCTATGCTTTTATGTCTTTTACTTCATTATTTCATTCCTTTTTAGACATCAAAATTCATAATTTCAAAACTTTAATGTTTGGTAAATTGACCATGTGAGGTGCAAATTGAGTCCCTATCTTCGCCCATCTTCCGGGAATGTAGTCCTCATTCCAAGGAGGACAATATGATGGTTTCCCTTTCCTAATTCAGTTGCGTTGATTTGAGGGTCGTTTTTTTACCCAATTCTAGTTCAAATTTAGAGTTAGTGATATATGTATCGTTGGATCCGTATAAACTTTCTCTTTTTTTCTTGAAAGATTGGCAGCGATCCAAGGATCTCTAGAAGGGAAAAGCACCGGAGTTATAGTTCGTTTGTGGTTTTCGACCTCGAGGTAGATTATGGTTTCCATTTCTTAAATTTGGCTTAGTTAGATTGATTATATTTTTGGGAGTATTGCATGATTTAGGTTGAACCCTTAGGTTTTTTAGAGCTCTATTGATCCTTGGATAGTTATGATTTTGCTAGTATTACATGATTTAGGTTGAACCCTTAGGTCTTGTAGAGCTATATTGATCCTTGGATAGTTATTACCATAGGTTGGGTTGTTTAGCTTAAGCTTTAGTCGGTGAGGCCTTATATTAGGTGATCCTTGTATGAGTAGTATCATTAGACTTTGCTTCCAGGTGGATTGTGTGGTATTTGATTGGTTGTTTTGATTTGATTGATGTTGTGGATCCTTGAGTTGTGACTTTCGTTGTTTATTAAATTTTCGGGCTTGAGGCTACGAGCTTGGATTGGCAGGAATTTCAGGTTAGTACTCTTGTGGTGTGAATGTACTCTTCTTGATTTTGCGTCTATGACATGACTTGGTTGTGATAATTCTTCTAAGGAGTGTCTACTTGATTTATTTTGGGAAAAAATGACTTGGTTTGCAAAAAGGAAATTACCCTTAATGATTTGGAGGTCCTTGAGACCTTTTTGAATAAAAAGTGGTAAGAAGGCCCTTTAACTGCATTTATCACACCTGTCGGCTGATTTTACACCGATGAGATTGATGTATTATTCAAGGCAGCC
>JAJOOF010007770.1:0-25143 GCA_029582545.1 Solanum lignicaule | reverse complement strand
TTTTCATGTTTTAAGGATTTTTATGCATGGTTTCCATACTTAGTACATTTTTGTGCTAACCCATATTTTCTACATTTTTCTATAAGTGTAGGTCCCGGTTGTTGAGGTTGCTTCTCTTTGGTTGAAGGCCTGGATTGATTCTCTCCTTGCCTTGGTGAGTACTCATGGTTTGAGGACAAGAGCTATTCTTTTTAGTTTCCTTTCATATGTTTTACTTTGCGACTTTATTGTAAAGGGATGTGACCCTATTGATTCTCGATTGTATTAGATGGCTTATGGAGACAATGTCTAGATTTCTATTTCGATTTTATGAAAAGACTTTGATTGTAAAAAGTTTTAATTCTACATCATTTCTATTATTTATGTTTATGATATGCTAAGGGCTTGTATGAGACCCCTCCGGGGTCAAGCACGTCGTGTTACATCTAGGGGGTACCCCTGGGTAATGAAAGTATCCCTTCATGAATATCTTGACATGGTAAAACAAGTCCATGCTTGGTACCTTGAGGTAGGAGTTCCCATGATAGCCTTTGATTGAACCATAGTGCTTCTCCAATGTAGCTTCAACTAGCATCATAGAATGCTTGCATAATAGCATGACTTGGTTAGGCCAAGACCTTTTCATGGTAGCCTTGGATTGAGAAATCATACCCTTTCTAAGGATAGCTTCAACTAGTATCATATAATTCTAGCATGGTAGCATGACTAAGTTGGTCCAAGACCATTACATGGTAGCCTTGGATTGAGAAATCATACCCTTTCTAAGGATATCTTGAACTAGCATCATAGAATGCTTGCATGATGGCATGACTTGGTTAGGCCAAGAACATTTCATGGTAGCCTTGGATTGAGAAATCATACCCTTTCTAAGGATAGCTTCAACTAGTATCATATAATTCTAGCAAGGTAGCATGACTTAGTTGGTCCAAGACCATTACATGATAGCTAGGATGGAACACTTGTACCCTTCCTTATATAGCTTGGACTTGCATAATAGTATGCCTTCCATGGTAGCATGGTCTATCCTAATAGGGTGCTATTCCTTGGTAGTCTAGAAATGATAAATAGTAATCATTTGAGTATGATAGCCTAAAGTGGTACTTAGTGTGGGTAGGATTATAGCGTCTTATCCATGTATTGCACAAGAATAACTTGAAGCTACTTATGAAGTGTTTTCTAATATGTTGTGTGCTTAGCTTTGATTGTTGCAATAGTTGCCATCCTTTATATGTTGACTAAAGAAGAATATTCCCTTGTTTATGGGAAGTAAGCTAAGAATGAGACTATAAGATGGTAAGTATAATTATGATGACCAAAGGTAATACTTAGCATGGATGGGATTATGGGGTTTTATTCATGCATTGCACAAGTATGCTTTGAGGTTACTTGAGAAGTAGTTCTCTTATGAAATGAAAGACTAAGGGTTGACTAATTCTTATATGATGCCTATGTTGGAGACTATGCTTATGATTATGATATTGTCTCTTATGCTTATAGTTTATGTTTCATAAAGTATCTCTTGTGATTATGGTGTATGGCTTATGTTGACTAATCCTTATGTTATGCTCTTATGATGTTATGCTAGCTATCATATTAAGTACTTGTTTGCTAACGCATACTCTTCCCTACATTCTCATCAAATGTAGGGTTTGGTGATTTTGAGTTCCATTCTTGAAGATAGGTTTCTAGAAGTGCAAGGAGTTGAAGACTTGGTGAGTCCTCATAGCATCTAGGATTTGATCACCTTTCCTTTATGTCTTTTATTTTCATATCTTGAGACTATTGTATGGGCTGTGACCCAAGAGTATTCAAGGTTGTATTAGATTGTTTGAGACAAGTGTAGTAAGACTTTCGCTTTGCTTTTATAAATACTTTGATTGGATGGAAAATGTTTTAAAATTTCTGCACTTTTCTAGTATATTCTAATATGATATGCTAAGGGCTTATATGAGACCCCTTCGGGGTCAAGTACGCCATGTTACCTCTAGGGTGTACCCCTGGGTCGTTGAAACATGAAACCTGCTAATATTCTACTGAATGTATGCAATTTGTGAGTTTAAAACCTCATTTTGAAGAAAATGGAAGAGCATAAATCATAAGCATGTTCATTACATAGAATTACATCGTAGTAAAACCACACTATTTATACCCTCAAAGCATACTTGTGCAATGCATGAATAAGATCCCATAATCCTACCCAAGCTAAATAAAGATTATTGAATACTCATCATTCATAATTCATTTTCTTGTTTACATACTTGCCGTGGTGGGAATTGCCTTAACCGACATAGACCATGTGAGCTTAACATGGAATCCAGTATCATGCCCCACACCGAAAAGAGGTGTCCTACTTGCCTAAGGTAGAACTAAATGTATTAACTTTTAGGTGGATCCACTAATTAAATAACGTATGAGGGCACATAGTTTTGGGACAAGGAGATTGTTACTAGAAACCCCACCCTTACTTAATGGGGGAGCTTCCATCTCATGAGATTACCTTTAGAAACCCGACCTCACTTAATGGGAGAGCCTCTATTTCATATTCAATATCCACTCGTTTCTAACCATTACTTCCCACAATTACATGTTTAGTATTGAATTCAGTTCACTTGCATGAAAGAGTGCCTTAATACCTTACCCAACACAATTCATAAAATAGCTCATAGATTCAATAGTTGAGAATGGACTTTCAACCTTAGAATCAGCATATTGTGAGAATAACTTTCACATCATGTTCAGAATGTGTTTATGAGAATGAATTTTCAATAAACACCACAATGACATTATAAACATGTTCATAAAGCATATACAATGAATCCACAATCATGAACAATCCTCATGTTTTACCCCTCTTGGGTCATGGATCACCTTTCATCCAATACATCTAGATTTACAACATTAGATATGGATAATAACTTGATTCAATTAACTGAATTACTACAAGCACAATCTCATAGTATTCTTCCTTCATCAATTCACCCACATCAGAAAGGCATAAATTGGGAAATATGGGGTTTCATGGGTTCTTGGGGGGTTTCATTATAAAAAAAAATCATATATAAATAATCAATTCAATCATAATCCATCATAAATCAACCATTTAAAACGTTTTTCGAAAGAACCCACAAGATTGAAGACAAACCCTAACTTTGGGGAAATCACTAGTTTTGAAATTGAATTTGGAGGGACTTCTTGGATGAAAATTAACCAAGGATGAAAGACTACCATACCTTAGTAATGATTTTTCAAAAAAAATTGAGTGAAATAGCCTTGATTCTTCAAGCCCTAGCTCCAATTTTACTCTTCTTCTTCCTTGAGTTCTAGAGAGAGAAATTCTTTTGGAGAAGATAAAGTTTTGGGTTTTCTTTTTTATCTATGAAAGTTAATTAATATGGGAAAATTTGAGTATAAAAAACTTATATACTTAATAGGGAAAGAGTAAAACATTGTAAGATCAATTTAGGAAGAATAACTGAAGACCTCGAAAGATCTAACTTAAAACTACTCATATTGCACAATTTGGCTCGCCAACGGCACTAGGCGACTCGTCAAGTGGACCCTTGGTCCGCCAAAATTTCCAGAATGCCTCCCCAATGAGGAAATCTACTAGGCGATGGGGAGGGCCCTTAGGGATGTGCCAAGTGGGTTGGGGATCCCCGACCTAGCTCGCCCATTTTTACAGTAGCTAGGCCAAAGGAGCTGCCCACTTAGGCGATAGGGGCTCACTTGGCTAATCTGCATTTGACTTAGGTGATGCTGCTGGCCCTCGCCTAATGGTACAAGGAGACAAAAATGTTTTCCTTCACCCTTCCTAACCCTGCCCTCTTTCTTGACCCTTACCCTTTTCGTTTTAGTTCTAGTTTAGTATACAAACTTTCGGAGTGTTACATAAATTTACCTAACTATCCAAGTATGCTCCATCTATGATGGCGGATCTGAGGGATGAGATGAGTAGGTTCTTGACAGGTGTGTCCGACTTAGTAGTAGAAGAATGTCGTACAACAATGCTCCATCATGATATGGATATCTCACGTCTTATGATGTATGCTCAACAGATGGACGAGGAAAAACTCAGAGATAAATCTAGAGAGAAAAATAGGTCTAGGATGGATGATGATAAGTCCTTCATGAGGGGTCTGATGGACATGATCACTCTAAGAAGCAACAAAAGTTTTCTAAACAAGGTTCTTTTAATACTCCTAAGAATAAGGAAGAGAGGGTGTCTAACCCTAAACCACCCAAAATTAGCAATGAGTCCTTATGATATACTTGTGCTAGGTGTGGTAAAACACATGAGGGTGAGTGTTTGGCCGATAGAGAGGGTTGCTTTAGTTGTGGTGAGAGTGGCCACAAGATGAGGAATTGTCCAAAGGCAAAGGCAAAAGGAAGGGAAGATAAGCAAGTTGCTAGTAGTGGTTCAGATGAGATTGTTCAAAAGAAGTATATGTTCTATGTCCTCCAACCTAAAGTCAAGAGTGACCTCCTTATGTGGCTATCAGTATGTGTTTCTTGCTTTATTAGATTCCAGTATTACTTGGTCTTTTGTTTTTGATATGTTAGACTTTGAAGTTGTCCTTAGTATGAATGATGTTTAGAAGAGTTTGTATAGGCTTACTCCCAAGGGGAAGATGGTGTGCCTATATAGCAAGGTTATTGTGTGTTTATGTGTTACCATCATTTCCTTATATGCAGGTTCATGAAAAAGTTTAGGTATTGATATAAATGACTTATGTGCATTGTTTTCCTCATGTTGTATTGCATTGAGTATAAGTTGCCTAAAGACTTCATAGGATGAATTAATGAGCATGCCGTAGTTTGGAGTTGAAAGATTTCTCATTCAGTAGATGCTTTTGAGAGTAGATTGCATATAGGCTCCATGAGTGTATGTTGAGCATGTTTTAGCTAGGAAATGGCACTTCCTCCTTAAATATGAGTAAATATAGAATTTCAAGCATTTTGGGTTGTTAGATGTAGTTCCAACTCCTTTGTGTTCCATTGAATATGTTTAGCTTAGAGTTGAAGTTTTCCTCTTTGGTTGTGTGCATTTGAATGTATTGCATGCATGATGTGCTGCTAGTCTAGATTCGTTTCCTTTAAGAAGTGTTAAGAATCATCATTTGAGGACGAATGTTTCCAAGGGGGAGATATTGTAACACCCAGAAACTAGTAGGCTAAACTAGAGCCTTATATGAGGGTTCTAGAGTTTGACGTGAGGGTTAGAGTCACACAAAAGACCTACCGTACTTAGAATGAGGGGTTTAGGGGTTAAACGTCAAGGTACAACTCCCCAAGGGCCAGCCAAGAGTCCTTGAGGAGGACCCTAGCAAACCACCCTAAAAACTTTCGTAGGGTAGTCTACTCACGTGTGGGACTCACACCCCGTAGGGTGACCCACTCCCCGTGGGTGAGGGGTCGTGGGTCAAGGACTTTAAAACATGTTCCAGTACCCTATCCACAGATGACCAGCATGGCCCGTGGGTTGGGGTGTCATGGGTTGGGGCAATGATGTTCTTAAGTTGCTTAAGTTAGGGATTAAGGGAAGCTTCTAGAATTAATTAGTTAATAAGTGGTGTTACTTTATTAGTAATTAGACCACCTATATAAAGCTAATATACCCCTAAATACATAGATCCAAATCTTTATTTTCAATTCACCAAAGAACCTAATTCCCACCAAGAAATTCTCTCTCTAGAAAACTCAAGAAGAAGTAGAAAGGTTCAAGGTAAGACAAATTCCTACATTGTTGCAAGCTTTGTGAGGGATTTATAATCAACGTATGATAGATTATTCATCCAAGTATTATTCCATCTATAGAACCCCCTAGATTTCCCCCAATTGTGAAGATGAACCCTAATTCTAGCTAGGGTTTCTTCATATATTGTGGCTATAGTTGAGTATGATTCCAATTGAGTGGATAGTACTTGTTTATGAGTTATTTAGTATTGAATTATGTTATTATGAAGATATTACATGTTTTACATGGCTAAACCTAGTTTAATTGATGAAATTGAAGTAATGTGGGTTTGTGCCTTAAAGAGGGAAATTGAAAACTTAAGGATGATCTTCTAGAATTGATGATGTCTATAGTAATTGTTCAAGAATAAAAGGCAAGTAGACATGAATTGAATTAGATTATAGTATATATGATGAATCATGATGAGTAAGGCTTGAAGTTGAACCTTTATGATGATTTATGACTAGAATCACTTAAGAATGAAGCATGTGATTAGAATACATTGTAATCTAGGTATGTATGATGACTGTGAGAAGTAAAGCTTTAGTAAGGCTTGTAGTCATGAGTGTTTATTACTAGGGTTTTGAATTTAAAGCCAATATGATGAATTATGTATGCTAGGGCTTTAAAGAAGTGAATCGTGTATGATAATGGTAGACTAATAGGTAGAGTTATTATGGAAAGACTTTACCCACATGACGTGGACAATGGAAGTATGAGATTATTCATGTTCTTATAGAACCTATGTAAATGATTTATGAACACTCAGAGTGAAGTGTCTATGATTATGATATGTTGTATTTTTGAAAGGATATTCTCAGAAACGCACTTAGGCATGAATATTCTAGGGAGATGAAAGGTTCTCTCACATAGAATGATTCTAGGTTAAAGGCTTACTCACCTAAAATGATTCTGTAACGACCCTCAAAATAAAGTAGGATAAAGTAGAGCCTCACATGGGTTTTATGCATTAATAACTTGTCAAAATAATGAAGAATAGCCTTTTAAGTATGTTTTAAAGAGTTTAGAAGTCAAACGTCAAGGGACGACCAAGACGTTCGGAAACTAGTCTTTTAAGTGTTGGTGTGTTCTAGTATGTTGTTCATGTTTTTATGTGTTGTTTGGAGTCTAAAATCAGTGGAGGTGACCCAAGTGTCTTAATAAATGTTTTTAAGGCCAAAACGTTTGGATACGACGCCCCGGGAGCCACCCTAAGGGTCCCCGAGGAGGACCCCAACCTTGGCCAAGCAAGCTGCCAAGGCAACTTGAAGTTGTGCTTGGAGGGAGCATGTCCACGTCGCGGACTAGCTCCACCAAGGGCCAAATATTTGGTCCGCATCGCGGACATGTCACAGACTCTATTGTCTCGAATTTAATTTCCAGAAAACTTGTGGGAACACCTCCGCGTCGCGAACTTGTTTCTCGACGAAATCTGTGAAAATAAAACTCAAGTTTAACTTGTTTAAAAGGCCCAACTAAGTGAGGGGTAGTTTGGGTACTTTGGGGAATTATTATAAACGGTTATTCTACCTATCTTAGGGTATTTTAAGTTGGTTAAAACCCCAAAACCTAAAATTAGACCCATTCTTCAAATTGACTCTTCCCTCTCAAAATAGATTCTCTCAAAAACTCCATTGAAGACCTTGATGAAGCTCAAGCTAGAAGATGGGTTTTCAACTGATTTCTTCTTCCATTTCATGGGTCTTCAATAATTAAGGTATGGTGACTCTTGATTCTTGAATAACCTCTCATTCAAGGAGTTCCATCAAAGATTTTCAAAATTGATTCAAAGACCAAAATTCCCAATTTTCAATCTAAACATGGGTTCCTTGTCAAATGATTTTCTAAATCATTCTATTGATTAATTAATGTGGAATAAATGTTTTTAAGAAAATTTTCAAAAGAATTCTTGAAGAACCCATGATCCCCAAATTCTCGAAAATTGGCCTATGATGTGGGTCTTTGTGAATATGATCTCTATTGGTGAAATTCTGTTTAGATTAGATTGTATTGATGTTTCTTATGATTATCTATACTTATTCATGTTGAATTGTTGGTATATTGATGAGTTGAGGATTATGGCGTTATGGGCAAAGTTATGGGTTGATCCCTTTGTTTATGGAATTGTACTTAGACTATGTTTATGATATTGAATTACATTGTTGATTCCTATTACTATCTATGTCAATTGATTATGAATTGTTGAGAATTGATCCATTGTGATCATGGCTTGGAGAATTGGTAAGTTGACCTAACTTCTAGTCTATAGTATGAAAATTGATGTTGTGTGGTTTGATCCACTTATGGTGGAGGTGTTCACTTCTTGTCTATCTATGCATGTTGAGATCATGTCCTTGAAGGCATTAGATGTGAAGTGAATTGATGATTATGATGCATATGTTTATGAAGTTGTGCTATGAAGGTTATGTATGAAATCCTCAATGCTAGCATGATGTTTCAAGTGTGTTGATGATGAGGAGTAAAATGTGAATGATAATGTTAGGGATAACGTGTGGTATACATGATTGATTTTGTTAAGTACTATTATGGAATGACCCCTACCTATATGACCCCTATATGAATGTGTGATCATATATATGTTAGGAGTACCTATTCAATGTTGATTGTGTCCTTGTCTCCTATGATGAAGTGTGGTTCTGTGGTCTAGAATCCCTAAAGGCTTTATATGTTAATTGCTCATGATTTGGGGACATTGTGAATGTGTGGTGATTCCTTGAAGGGAAGTGCACTCAATATCAATGTTGTTGCTATTATGTCACTATGAGGACCAATATGCACACACACTCTCTACATGTATAGCTATGAATATGATGTGTTATGGTGTCTATTGAAAGGTTAACTCTTATATGCACCCTTACATCTTATTATGCATGCAAAGTGTATGATTAGCAAGGTATGAATATTTGTTATATAAAGGTGTTTATGAAAGGCTTTCACACATATGTACACACACACATGCATGAATGAATAAGGTTTATGATAATCTAGTGAAAGTGAGTCTCTTGAAAGGTGTCCTCAATTGTACTCTAAACTAGACTATGTTATGAATATGGTATGATTATGTGAAAGGTCATTCTCACATAATGTAGGTTCTATGATGAAAGGTCATTCTCATCTTAGAAACCTTTGAGCTATATGATATGAGGTATTAAGACCCTAAAGCCTACTTTATGAACTAATGTTAAATAAAGGCTTAAAGATGTTTAAAAAGGGAGTTGGAGCTTAGCACCGAGTGAACATGAAAAGTGAGAGTGGGGGCTTCACGTTTAGCAAGTTTGGCTTCCCACAAGAGAACCTTCACGTTTAGCAAGTCCGGGTTCCCAACATAGATGTTGTCTCATGAGATGGAAACCTCCACGCTTAGTAAGTCAAGGTTTTCTAGTAGCAATCTCCTTGTTCCATAACTACGTGCCCCCGTAGGTATTATCTTAGTGGATCCACTATATAGCTATTATGTATGTAGGTCCTACTTTGGAAAGTAGTACCCTCTCTTTTGGATGTGGGAGTAGAACACTGGATTCTATGTAGCTCACATGGTGTATGTCGGTTATGGCAATGTCTCCCAAAAGTTAAGAAATGAACTAAGATAAGAATATGAAATCTAGTCATGATTTCTTGGAGAGTTACTTAGTGTAGGTAGGAATATGGACCCTACTTATGCATTGCACAAGTGTACTCTAACAGAGGTTATGATTAGGCTCTTTATGTAATGAACACTATGGTCTATGTATGTTAATATGAAAGCATGTTAAGGTTGACTTTACTTATGTCAAGACATGAAGTATGATTATGCATGTGAATTACACTTATGACTTCTTAATGGGTTTGCTTAGTATATGTGGAGGTATGGGACTCCATGTGTACATTGCACAAGTGAGCTTATGAAAGGGTTGTGAGGGTGGTTTACCTATGATATGAACTAAATGGGTTATGACTAATTATGTATTAAAGGAATGAGTCCTTATATGATGTTATGATGTATGTTGGTCTTATGTCTAATGTTAAATGAAGACGTTATGATTTGTTGAATATGATGTGCCTAGTCTATGGTGGCTTCCTAGGAACACTTGGTGTGAGTAGTATTATGGGATGCTACTTGCACATTGCACTAGTGTGACTTGGGGGTTGTCTTTGGTGATGGTTCGTATGTGAAGACTATGTTTTATGGTGTGCTTATGACTCTATGAATATATGTGGTTGGATTGATGAAGTCTATATGTAAGTTCACCTTTGGTAACCTTAAGGTGATACATTGCACCAAGTATTCCCTAAGGGTGGCTTGAGGAAAGGAGTTAAGATAAAGAGGAAGGTAATGTATTGTATGCATTGAATGTGCCTAAAATGTTATAAGTGTGATGAGCTTGGCTTATTATTCCCAAGTTCGGGTGTGTCCTTAAAGATTCAAGGACCTTTATGTTAAAGAGTTTCCTTAAAGTTCTATGTGCTAGATAGTAGTTTCTTTTGTATTGTAATGGTTGTGTCCCTCTTTTGTTGTAGTCATGTTTTAAGATGGCTACCTTGAGACGTAGTACTCCGATTTTGTATTAAAGGTTTAAATGAGGTGACTTTTAAGTCTTGTGTTATAGTATGAAAAAGTTTTAAATTTTCCGCTATTTTCTATGATAAATACTATGACGAATGCTAAGGGCTTGTATAAGACCTCCGAGAGGTCGAATACCCTGGTAACGGCTAGGGGGTGCTCTCGGGTCATTATAGAATCATGTATGTTATACTAGAATATCTTGAAGTAGAGACATAGTATCCCTTCATGAATAGCTTAACTTGGTAAGACAAGACCATACTTGGTAGCTCGAGTTAGGAGTTCCCATGGTAGCATTGGATTGAACTATAGTGTTTCTCAAATGTAGCTTGAACTAACATTATAGAATTCTTGCATGATAGCATGACTTCGTTAGGCTAAGACCATTTCATGGTATCCTTGGATTGAGAAATCATACCCTTCCTAAGGATAGCTTGAACTAGTATCATAGAATGCTTGCATGATAGCATCACTTGGTTAGGCCAAGACCATTTGATGGTAGCCTTGGTTTGAGAAATCATACCCTTCCTAAGGATAGCTTGAACTAGTATCATATAATGCTGGCAAGGTAGCATGAATAGTTGGTCTAAGACCATTTCAAGATAGATAGGAAAGAAAACTTGTACCCTTCCTTGTATAGCTTAGACTTGCATAATAGTATGCCTTCCATGGTAGCATAGTCTAGCCTAATAGGGTGCTATTCCTTGGTATTCTAGATATGATAAATAATAATCATTTGACTATGATAGCCTAAAGTGGTACTTAGTGTGGGTAGGATTATGGCGTCTAATCCATGCATTGCACAAGTATAACTTGAAGCTACTTATGAAGTGTTTTCGTTTATTTTGTATGCTTAGCTTGGATTGTTGCTATAGTTGTCATCCTTGATATATTAACTAAAGGTAAAGATTCCCTTGTTTATGGGATGTATGCTAAGGATGAGACCATAAGATGGTAAGTATAATTATGATGACCAAATGGGATACTTAGCATGGATGGGATTATGGGGTCTTATTCATGCATTGCACATGTATGCTTTGAGGTTACTTGAGAAGTAGTTCTCTTATGATATGGAAGACTAAGGGTTGACTAATGCTTATATGATACCTATGTTGGAGACTATGCTTATGATTATGATATTATCTCTTATGCTCATAGTTTATGTTTCATGATGTATATCTTATGATTATGGTATATGGGTTATGTTGACTAACCCTTATATAATGCTCTTATGATATTATGCTAGCTATCATATTTAGTACTTGTGTACTAACGCATACTCCTCCCTACGTTCTCATCAAATGTAGGGTTCGGCGATTTTGAGTTCCATTCTTAAAGATAGGTTTCTATAAGTGCAAGGAGTTGAAGATTTGGTGAGTCCTCATAGCATCGAGGATTTGATTACCTTTCCTTTATGTCCTATATTGTCATGTCTTGAGACTATTGTATGGGTTGTGATCCAAGAGTATTCAAAGTTGTATTAGATGGTTTGACACAAGTGTAGTAAGACTTCTGTTTTGCTTTTATAAAGACTTCGATTGTATGGAAGATGTTTTAAAATTTCCACATTTTTCTAGTTTCTTATGTTATGATATTCTAAGGTCTTGTATGAGAACCCTTCGGGGTCAAGTACGACATGTTACATCTAGGGTGTACCCCTGGTTCGTGACAGGTTGTGTTTCCTATGACTTTACAATGCAGTGTTCATTTTTGGACGAGTTTTAAGTAATTCATTATTTGCAGGTTAACAACGAGCTAAATGTAACTAACACTTCTCGATGTAGTTAGATAACTTCCACTCAAATCCTCTAGGTCTTAGAGTGCTAATGGATTTTTACCCTCACATGTAATAATGTTAAAGTTATCTTCTCTCGAACTCGAACGGTAACACCAATTCATTAGATTAATTCAACTTTTTCCCAACTATCAATTTTATCTTGAACAATTAATAGCTACAAGTTGTTCCTAACGCGTGCACTAATTAGAACAAATGAATAACTAAAGCTTAATTATATGTTGAAAATATGAATCACATCTCAATCGTTTTACGAATCCACACTTAGATTTACAATCATAGTTACCACAACCCTAGGAATGGTGTTTAGCCACTCATGCTTTCTACTTAATAAACAGAGATTTGTAATTGAAACATTAAGAGAAATTACTTACGAAAATCTGCAAATTCAATCAACACTTCATATTTAGAAAATTTAAATCCAACTTTGAAGATTAATTCAATGTTAATCGATGAAAACCAAAGTCAGGAATATTTAGAAACTAGTTGCTCGTTCCAGATATGATGAGATAAAAACAAAATACAACCTAATTAGTTCAAATAGTCAGTCTAAATAGAGTCCTACTCGAAGTAGGACTGAATTGTCGGGTGGATTCACAGGGCTTCACGGTCCGTGGTCCTTACTTGGATCTTCTCAAAATGTAGTCCTTCAAGGCCTGCACACTGGAATCCTACCACAGTCAAGATACTTCATTCATGATCACATTCATCAATACAAGAAAAGGATGCCTTAGCCTACCAATTCAAGAGAGCACATTCAACATAGCTTTCATTTATCAAGAAGAGCGCACCTAAGTCTACAAATTCAAGATATACCACATTACATTATATAACCCTTCACATTTCGTCATCAACTTTCATGAGTGTTAACAGAGAATATACTATCAATCAAGAACACAATTACATTCTATACAAGATCATTATTCCATCATTGAAATCACATGTAAATCCTTCACATTATACAATATCATGATAACACTTCAATTCATCAAGATATGCCTTCAAGGCCATGATCACAATGAACAATGTAATTAAATACCTGCACCTTTCAAGTGGATAAACATCTGTAAGACAATTCTACTTTAACAAAAAATTAGGTCAAACTTGATCTTTCAAGGCTATGATCACAATTACACAATTCACCAACAATTTACCATAATTAGGCATAAATGATGATACAATTCAACAATCTAAATCAATCTAGGTATAAATCCATCAACATTCATTCATAATCAACAAACCCACTTCATAAGTAACAAATTAGGAATTGAGAGAAATCATGGGTTCCTAGAGTATTTTCATCTTAAATCATCAATTAAACATCAATATAATCATAATTTATCATTTGAAAACATTTGATGCAATAACCCATGAGATTGAGTGAAACATAGGGTTTTTCATGAAACTTGAAAACTCTTTTGAAATTGACTCTAGGGTGAAAGCAAACACTAGATAAAGGATCACCATACCTTTTACTTGAAGAATCCCACGACATGGAAGAAGAAACACCTTGAAATCCCAACCCTAGCTTGAACTTGACCTTGATCTCCAATGGAGTTTCTAGAGAGAACTTTTTAGGAGGGAAGGGTTTGATTTTGAGAGATGAAGTCTAAATGAGGTTTTCAATGTTTTAATACTCTTAAAATACATTAAAATACTTAAAATAATATTCCATATATTAATTAAGACTTGGGGTGAATTTACCAACTCACCCCTAGCTTGGCCGAGACTGCACCAGAAAAATAGTGCCCATTTACGCCTTGGACTCACGGACCATGAGTCCATTCACGGACCATGCTGCTTGTCTGTGGTCTGGGGATGCAAGGTAGTTTTAGGCCTCTTGACCTACGCAAGCCATCCACGGGCCGTGGATGGACCTACGGGGAATGAACCCCATCCGTAGGTCACCAAGTTTTGGCCAACTTGATGGTTTCCTTGGGGTCATGGGCCTTATACATAGAGTCCTCTTCAAGGACCCTTAGGGTGGTCCTTGGGGAGTCGTACCTTGACATCTAAACCCTAAACACCTCAACCATGGCTCGGGACAGTATTAAACCATATCAAAACTCATGACGAACACAAACGCACACACGTTAGGCTCTAGTTTCACTAGTTCGTTTTTAGGGTCGTTACATTCAAATGCTTTCATGCATGCCTCATCAAAGGCAAATTTCACCTTTTTATCCAAAATCTTTCACAAGGGATGCACAATTTTTGAGAAGTCCTTGATAAATCGCCTATAAAATCTTGGGTGTCCTAAAAAGCTTCGACTACCGTTCACACAAATAGGTGGAGGAAACTTTTGAATCACCTCAATCTTAACTTTTTCTACCTCTAGTCCCTTCTGCGACAACTTATGGCCTAGGACTATGCCTTCATTGACCATGAAATAGCATATTTTCCAGTTCAGCTCCAAATTAGCCTGCTCGCATCGGTGTAAATCCCTGCTAAGATTCAACAAACAATCATCAAATGTGTTGCCAACCATAGAATATCGTCCATCAATACCTCTAGAGTGTCCTCTGCCATATCTGAGAAGATGGACATCATACATCTCT
Organism: Solanum lignicaule; assembly: GCA_029582545.1. Taxonomy (NCBI): domain Eukaryota; kingdom Viridiplantae; phylum Streptophyta; class Magnoliopsida; order Solanales; family Solanaceae; genus Solanum; species Solanum lignicaule. The sequence continues at coordinate 10,495 of JAJOOF010007770.1, read as the reverse complement.
AGAAAGTTGTCGGTGCATTACACAATCCAAATGGCATGTGCTTGAATGCGAAAGTACCATAAGGACATGTAAATGTAGTCTTTTCCTGATCTTCAGGAGCAATTGATATCTGGTTGTATCAAGAGTATCCATCTAAGAAACAGTACTACCCTTTTTCAGCCAACCTGTCAAGTAATTGGTCTATAAATGGCATTGGGAAGTGGTCCTTCAAGGTCCACTTGTTCAGCTTTCTGTAATCCATGCAAACTCGCCATCCCGTGACTGGTCTTTGTGGAATCAACTCGTTCTTTTCATTGCATACCACTGTCATACCGCTCTTCTTGGGTACAGACTGCACTAGGCTAACAGAATGACTGTCAGAAATGTGGTACACCACCCCAACATCTAACCACTTTATGATCTTGTTTTTGACCACTTCTTGCATTGGTTGATTTAACCTCCTCTAGTGTTCTATGCTTGGTCTCCAGTCCTCCTCAAGTTTGATCTTATGAGTGTAGATACCCGGAGGTATCCCAATGATGTCAACAATGGTCCACCCAATTGCCCTTTTCTACAATATTAGCACTTTAATCACCACTTGCACCTATTCATCATTCACATCTGCATCCAAGATCACAGGCAAAGTATTGTTAGCACCCAAAAAGACATACCTTAAATGACTGGGTAAGTGTTTAAGTTCCAGTACAGGCGGCTCCTCAATGGATGGCTTTGCTGGAGGACTTGACCTGTTTTTCATATCTACATCTTGTTTCTTTGGAGCATAAGAATGTGCTCTCATACCCTGTAAAGCATTCAAAGTCTCCACATAATCCTTTCGGTAGTCTGATTCAAAATTCATGATCACGGCTGCCAATGTTTCGACTGCAAACCTTTTCTCAATAGAAGCCCCCGGTTCCCCTTCATCATAAGCCTCTATTGTATATATCACATTCATGTCTTGTGGTTGCTTCATAGACCTGCAAATCTTAAATTTTACCTCCTCATTATTGAGCCTGAATTTCAGCTCTCCACTGTCAACATCAACCAAAGCTCGACCTGTAGCAAAAAATGACCATCCTAAATTATGGGAACCTCAAAGTCCACCTCACAGTCAAAGATCACGAATTCAGCTGGAAAAATAAAACTGTCAACTTTTACAAGAACATCACATAAGATCCCTACATGCCGCTTTACTGACCTATCTGCCATTATCAACCTCATCGCATTGGGTTTTAAAACCCCCAAGCCCAGTTGCTTGTATATGGCCAAGTGCATAAGATTTATACTTGCCCTTAGATCGCACAGTGCCTTTGTAAACTCAAATGATCCTATGGTGCAAGGTATAGTGAATGAACCTGGATATTCCTTTTTTTGCACCAAAGACCTTGTAGCAATAGCACTACAATGATAAATACGTTCAGTTCGATCGACACTTACAACTCTTTTCTTGGTAATTAAATCTTTCATGAACTTAGCATATCATGGCATCTACTCGAAAGCTTCTACCAATGGGATGTTCACTGATAATTGCCTCAACATGGTTATGAACTTAGCGAATTTCCCATCTTCAGCTTTCTTCTTAAGTCTCTGAGGGAACGGAGGAGGTGGTCTTGGTATCTATTGTAGAGGCACAATTATCTCAACTTCTTTTTCTTTCCTCTCCACTAACTTTACTATTGGTTGAGCCTCTTCTATATCATCAACATGTTCAGCTTCAACCACTTCGCTGTCATTTCCCTTTAGACTATGTTCCTGCTCAGTACCTCTAGATATTTATTTATTAAGAATCTTACCACTTTGGTGGTGATACCCCTGCAATGTCCGTCTTTCTTGGGATTTTGAATAGTGTAACTTGGTCGTGCACCATTCTTTTTCTAGTTCAATGATGCTTATAGTTGTCCCAACTGCTACTCTATCTGCTTAATGGAAGTAGTGTTAGAGTCTATCATTGGACTTATGCTGGAGAACTCACTCTTCATCTCTTTCACACATGCATCAGTTGATTCCACCTTTTGCAACACCTTTGCCAACATATCTTCCGGTTTGGAGCCGGTGGAACTACCACTTGCACGATCTCTATTACCTGGCGGCACATATACAAAACTACAGTCGTTCCAGTAACTATTTTTGGTTTGCCAATTACTTGTTCTCTATTTGTTGGTTTATCATACTGCCCTTCTCTGGAATAGTTCCGACCTGTATTTCTAGAATTATATCCTTGGTTTCGAGAGTTATAATTCCAGAAACCACCTTGATTTCCCAAGTATTTGGCCTTCTCATCCAAGTCAATATCCTGGACTTCATACCTGTTTGGGAATTCTACAACATTCACCTTCTCTGAACCTGTTATTATATGCTTCGCAAGTAGATCCATCTGGGTTCTCATGTGAGCCATATCCCGGTCTCATTCTTCCTCTCTTCTCCTTTGTTCAGCTGACAGCTCAAAAGTGTCTCCCAGATCTCCCACTTTAGCATCCCTGGTGTGCCATGCTCTATTATTCTTTCACACTTCATCCATTATCTGCATGTTTTCAAGGAACTGCTTCCTCATGAATGATCCACCAGAAACTGCATCAACAATAGGCTTAGTAACATAATTTAGGGATCTATAAAAAGCTTGTTTCAAATGTCTCTTAGTGAGACCACAGTTTGGCCACTTTTTCAGCTTTTTTGCTGAATCTCCACCAAGTATCATGCATTACTTCCCCTGGTAGTTGCTTGTGTTCCCCTATATCATCTATCATGAGTAACTCTTATGATTCAGGGTAGAATCATTCCAGGAAAGCCTCTTTCAATTCATTCTAGGGTCTAGTAGAATCGTCGGAGAGCTTATTCAGACAGTTAGTTGCCTCCCTAGTGATAGAAAATGGAAATAGCCTCAACCTCATAGATGTCTGACTAACCCCAGGAATTTCCTGTGATTTGCATACTGCCACAAAGTTCATTAGATGTTGATTTGCATCGTCACTAGATGCACCTCTTAACATACCTTTCCAATTAAGTAATTGAATCATTGTGCTGGTGATTGTAAACTTCACACCCGGAGGAAGTGCAGGTAACACTATTGCTCTGGTGGCTCCAGCTCCGTCCATAACTAAGTTGTCCTCTTCGAACACCATGTGAGTTGGTTATTGTGCTCTACCCGTTGGAGCTAGTGGTTGGCAGTGGTGAGGAGCTATTTCTTCCACTCCTGGATGTTCATCCACCACCCTAGGAGGGTTGTTCACAACATTCTGTTGAGCACCTCTTTCAGCGGTCTCATCCTCAAGTCCCAATCATTGCCTATGAGACTCAATTTGTTTTCCATTTACCATCTTGCGGATAGATTTCCGAAGTTTCGGATCATAAAGAATCAATGAAGCTCCCTTACTTCTAGTATTTTGCATATAGTGTTGAACTCACCTGTAAGAGACACAGAAAAAGAACAAGACGTAAAATTAGGAAATATAACCATTATCAGAATAATTTTTAGTAAAACACTTCTGAATTGAAATTCCCCGGCAACAATGCCAAAATTTGATACGTCCCAACTTACACTTCAATTAAAAGTATAAATAGTCGAAGTCAATATATAGAACTCAACGTGAGTTGAGGTCGATTCCACAAAGAATTTCTTCACATAAATGATTTCAATGTTGCGTTTATCCAAATGTTGTTATTATTTCCTAAAGATAGTAATTGTGAAATGTAAAGTAGGTTTATTTGTAAAGTTCAAGTAACGAATGTTGTTAAACAAAATCCAGATTTACAATTAACAAAGTATTTATGCTAAGGTTGTATTGATAAGTGAATGAAACCAGGGTTGTGTTTTCCATGAAGTTACAATCCAGTGTTTATTTTGGGTCGAGTTTTAAGTAATTCAATCTTTGCAAGTTAACGGCGAGTTAAATGTATCTAATACTTCTCAGTCTAGTTAGAAAAATTCCACTCAAATCCTCTCGTTCTTAGAGTGCTAATGGATTTTTACCCTCGCATTTAACGACGTTAAAGTTCTCTTATCTCGAACACGAACGCTAACTCCATTTCATAAGATTAATTCAACCTTTTCCCATCTATCAATTTTCTCTCAAAAAATTAATAGATACATGTTGTTCCTAACGTGTTCACTCATTAAAACAAATGAATAACGAAAGCTGAATTATATATTACAAATATGAATCACATCTAAATCGTTTTACGAATCCACACTTAGATTTACATTTATAGTTCCCACAACCATAGTTGTGGTGTTTAGCCACTCATGCTTTCTACTGAATAAACAGATATTTGTAATGAAAACATTAATAGAAGTTACTACAAAAATATGCAAATTCAATGAACGCTTGATATTCACAAAATCAAAATATAACTTCAAAGATTAATTTAATTTAATCGATGAAAACCAAAGTCAAGAATGTTTAGAAACTAGTCTCTCATTCCAGATATGATGAGATAAAAAAATATGCCCTAATTAGTTTTAATAATCAGTCTAAACAGAGTCCTACTCGAAGTAGGACTGAATTATCGAGTGGATTCACGGACAGTGACACAACCCGTCAAGGGCTTCACGGTTAGTGAAGCCCTCCATGGTCCCTACTTGGAACTTCTCCAAACATAGTCCTTCAAGGCCTGCACACTGGAATCCAACCACGAATAGTTACAATCACCACGGATCGTGAAGCCATTCGTGGTCTTTACTTGATCCACCAAAATCTAACTTTGCCAGGCATGATCATTGGAATATCTTCATAGCCAGCATCACGATAGGTGATAGGGACCACGACCCATCAAAGGTGTCGTGGTTCTTACTTCAACTTTGGTCTGAAATTTTCCTCCTCTCAATGCCTACTACTTCCTTCCCACGAGCCTTGTCACGGCTCGTTAAGAGGACCACGGCCCATCTAGGGCTCCGTGGTATTCAATTGGACTTTAGTTATCAGCATCTCAATTTCCAGGTTCACTGCTCCAACACCACGGTCATTATTACGACCCGTCAAGTCGACCACGGCCCGTACTTGGCTCTATGGTCTTTCGTTCATCACATTCATCTTCAACTAATTTTGAATTTTCCACACACGTGAGAAACTGTCTAAACATTCAACAAACACATCAAATCTTACAAAAATACACTCGATTCTAGTATTAATCCTTAGTTTAAATCATCGAATGTGTCAATATTTCACCACACATCAACATCTCAACTTAGTACCATTACTTGTCCTCAAGTGATGATCAAGGCAAACATTTAACCCTTAAATAACCCACAGATATTATACTAACATGCAACATCATTCTCAACCACACTCTGTACCGAAAACCATCTATCTAACATGCAAGAATCAATATATGACATCACATTACTCACAGTCGACCATGCTTATGCATGTGTACTATCAGCCAACACAATTTAATTATCAAATGTAATCACTGTGTCCTCACACCAAAGAAGTCCCCCGCTCATGATAACTGCGACTAAGTTCTACGCTCACTCTCTCAAAGAACTTCTAACACTAACAATAAAATATCATTGGCTTGCCCTTGGTTTCTTCGCTCTTTATTTCAAACAACTGGAATAGGATCACTGTAGGACTTTATCGGCTTGTAACATAGGCTCAAGCTAGGGAATGGATTTTTTGTTTTATGAGTGACTAATACCTTGGCTCTCCAAAGTTTCGTTCGCACACACTTTTTTTTGAGCGATTCCCTCCTTATTCATTTCGGTACATCCCAGCAGCCATTATTTTCTTTTTCTTTTTCTTTTGCCTTTTTTTTCATATATATTGGACATTTCTCATTTTCAAGCAGCTTCTTTATACTTTGTGCTTTCAAGCTAACTGAGTGAACCTTCTTTTTCTACTTTTGCTTTCTGCTCGGGTTGTAACCACCCTCAACTTAGGCTATTGTCTTGAGTTGTAGCATCGTATCTTCGGAAAGCCAAGGATATGATATCAAGAGGGTAAGAACAAAAATTAGTTTCCAGGCTAAATATGGGTTCAATTGTTATGCTTTTTATTTGGTTGTTTGTTTTTGGCTTTTGATGGGCTTAGCGAAAATAGCCTATTGATCCTTTCCTATCCAGTTATTATCAGATTCTAGCAAGACTACTCGGGCAAGTAATAGTTTATGCTCCTAGCATTAGACTTCAAGCAAACCTTACACACACATGACACAACACTACATTTTCCAGTTTCTTAGTTCACCAATTTATGTTCCAGACTAGCAATGTTCAACCCATAAGTATCTAGAATTTCATCTAAAGAGCCTAACCATCCAACTTCAAATTAAGGTCATACATGTTATCGTTTCAGACAGAACAAAATGCTCAAAACTTAGCTGTTGCACAGAACAACATATAAAAACTTCACACTTTCATCAAAACACAAAGATAAACATCAGAAGTTCTCAACTAATTATAACACAAAATAGAGCCAACCTTCATACACACTAATAGTTCGATGACAGGTTACTCACCACCCCCTCCCCAAACAAAAAGACTTTGAGCTCAAAGTCAATAAAGCTAAATTGTATAGTGCTATGAGGAGCAGTCTTACCTACGACGCACTAGGTGCCAGTAGTCAGAGCAGTGTCGACACCCTTATCAACAGGTGCACTATCATAAACTGCTCTGGGTTAGCTAGACCGGTAGTACTGGGAGGTGGTACGGCACTGCTAGAAGCACTAGCTAACAATGCATCTCAAATTTGTTGCTCAAGTGCAACTTCTTCTCTAGCCTTTTTCTTTGATTCCTTGTGGGCTTTCTTGTGTTGTTTTCTTTCCTCTTTGGATAGGTGAGCCTGCAGCTCCTCATCATACTCTCTAGCTTTGTGTTTTCTTTTGCTGGATTTCTGTTTGGGCACCTCACCCCAGAAATCTGAATTATTTTACGAATCCACACTCAGATATACAGTCATAGTTCCCACAACCCTAGTTGTCGTGTTTAGCCACTAATGCTTTCTACTGATTAAAAAAAAATTGTAATGAAAATATTAAGAGAAATTACTTACGAAAATTTACAAATTCAATGAACGCTTGATATTCAGAAAATTGAAATCCAACTTCGAAAATTAATTCAATGTTAATCAATGAAAACCAAAGTCAAGAATATTTAGAAACTAGTCGCTTGTTCTATATATGACAAGATAAAAACAAAATACGACCTAATTAGTTCAAATAATCAGTCTAAACAGAGTCCTACTCGAACTAGGTCTGAATTGTAAGGTGAATGCACGGACAGTCAGACGACCCGTCGAGGGCTGCACGGTTTGTGAAGCACTTTGTGGTCCTTACTTTGAACTTCTCAAAACATAGTCCTTCAAGTCCTGCCCACTGGAATCCTACCATAGACGTCACCACAAATCGTTACAATGACCACGGCTTGTAAAGCAGTCTGTGGTCTTTACTTGATCCACCAAAATCTAACGCTGCCAGGCATGTTCACTGGAATATCTTCACGGCCAGCATCACGATTTGTTATAGGGACCATGGCCCGCCAAAGGTATCGTGGTTCTTACTTCAACTTTGGTCTGCAATCTTCCTCTTCTCAATGCCTACTGATTCCTTCCCACGAACCTTGTCACGGCTCGTTCAGAGAACTACGACCTATCTAGGGCTCCGTGGTCTTCACTTGGACTTTATCTATCAACATTTCAATTTCCAAGTTCGCTGTTCCAACACCATCATGACGACCCGTCAAGACGACCACAGCCCGTACTGGGCTCGTTGAGTTTCCTTCATCACATTCATCTTTTGCTTGTTTTTCCATTTTTCCACACAAGTGAGAACATGTCTAAACATTCAACAAACACATCAAATCGTATAAAAAAAACACTCGATTCTAGTATTAGTCCTTAGTTTTGAGCGTCAAATGTGTCAATATTTCACGGCAAATCAACGTACCCTACATTTGATAGGAATTGTAGGCAAGAGTATGCGTTAGTACAAAAATTTATTAAATATGATGGCTAGCATAAATCATCAACATAAGCATAACATAGGCATTAGTCAACATAAGACATATATCATAATCATAAGAGACAACAACATAAGTCATAAGCATATTCAATACACATAAATCATCATACTAATAGAGGAACACTTCTCAAGAAACCTCACGTGTTCTTACTGAATACATAGGCCATCATCTTTAGTCATACATATCAAGGAAGGCAACTCAAGACACAATCCCAGCAAATCATACATCATACAAACAAATCTCATATTGAAGCACAATTACTATACTTCCTTGAAGTAATCTTGATTCATCAAAAACATGCTACTTTGATTAGGGACTTGTCCCTCTTTAGTCATTCTAACTATTCATGGAAGAGTACTTCTTTACCAGTCCAAGACACATCATTACTCATGAATGGTTACGAGTTACCAATTCAAGGCTACCAAGGAAAAGCACCTCATTATGCTAGACCAAACTATCATGGAAAGCATCCTCTCATGCAAGTCCAAGCTACTCAAGGAAGGGTACTATTGCTCAATCCAAGATATCATGAAATGGTGTGGCCTCACCAAGCCAAGCTATCATGCAAGTACACTCTTATGCTAGATCAAGCTAACCTTTGGAAGGGTACAATTTCTGAATCCAAGGCTATCCATGAGATCTTGTACTCAAGCTACCATGCATGGTCTTGTCTTACGAAGTTAAGCTATTCATGAAGGGATCTCATATCACAACTTCAAGCTATCATAGTCAAACATGCTTTGAGTCATTTTTAGGTGAGCAAACCTTTCAACCTAAAATCATTCTATGTAAGAAAACTTTTCACATCATGTTCATTATGTGTTCATGAGAATAGCCTTTCAATCAACACAACAACAATATCATAATCATTGACACTTCACTCTCAAAGTGTTCTTAAAGCATTTACATAGATTCTATAAGAACATGCATAATCTCATACATTCATAATATAGATCATGTGGGTAAATCCTTCCACAACAATCCTATCTACAATCAACATTCATCATATAAGCTTTACTCTCAAAGCCCTACTAATCATAGCTCTTAAGATTAGCTTTACTCTAAAATCCCTACTAATCATAGATCATCTAATTAGCTTTACTCTAAAAGCCCTACTAATTGTCATTCATTATACACGCCTTAGTCTCACCACAATCCTAATCTCAAAGCCTTATCATTTATAATTCATCATGTATGCCTAGATCTCAAGACATTCTAATCACATGCTTCATTCATGAGTAATTCTAATCATATCGCATCATATATGCTTAATCTCAAGAATTACTTAATCATAACTCATCATGTTACTTTAATCTAATTCAATTCATGTCAATAAGATTTATTCTCAAGAAACCTATAATGTATCTTATCAATATTACAAGATTACATCTAAATCCACAATTTCCCCTTTCATGGCATAAAACCCAATTACATCAATTTCATCTTTCTAGAGATGGGTTAGGAATGGGTACATGTAAATTCATCCTAAAAACATGTAATTCTATCAATTCAATCATAAACAATCATAATCCACTCAATTGGATCAACATTCAACATAGCCCACAACATTGGAAGAAACTCTAACTAGAATTGGGGAATTCTTCTTCAAATTGTGGAATTATAAGGGACTCCATGGATGAATAATCCAGCATACCTTGATTAAAAAGCCCACAAAGCTTGGAAGAATGGAGACTTGACTTGACCTACTGTCACGACCCGAGAGCACCCCCTAGTCGTAACCGGCGTACTCGACCTCGAATAGGTCTAGTACAAGCCTCTTAGCATTCATTCATCGCATAGACACTAAAACCATAAGGAATTTAAAACTTTCTTTACCAAGAAAACATTTCATAAAAAAAAACAATAGCGAGCGGAAGACTTTCTAGACTTTATACATGATGTCTCAAACCATCTAAAGTACTTTAGATGGTTTGAGACATCATGTATAAAGTCTAGAAAGTCTTCCGCTCGCTATTGTTTTTTTTTATGAAATGTTTTCTTGGTAAAGAAAGTTTTTAATTCCTTATGGTTTTAGTGTCTATGCGATGAATGAATGCTAAGAGGCTTGTATTAGACCTCTTCGAGGTCGAGTACGCCGGTTACGACTAGGGGGTGCTCTCGGGTCGTGACAAACTTGGTATCAGAGCATTTAAATCTTATTATCATTTTAAAGTTTAACAAACACCTGTCAAAATACTATTTCTCAAATAAGTGTAAAACCTTTTCAATACTAGTAATCATATCTTGTAAGAATGCGATCATCTCAAATAATCTTTTCAGTATCATATCAAGTAAAAGACTTGTCCCACATGCAAGTTCAAAACATTCAGTAACACATTTACTTTATAAACCATGTAAAAATCATGAAATTTGTGAAATACAAATTGTGGTAAGATTACTACTCACAATGCTATCCACTTTACATAGGATCATCACAAGATCACATAAAACTCATTCACATCATACCTTCACATATAACTTCACATAAAACTCATTCACATCATACCTTCACATATAGCTTCACATAAAACTCATTCACATCATACCTTCACATATAGCTTCACA
>JAJOOF010007769.1:0-40377 GCA_029582545.1 Solanum lignicaule | reverse complement strand
CTAGGAAACTACCTAACAGAATGCAGAAGACTAGTTCAACCAAACTACCCATGTCCTAATGTACGTGTTCCTACTTTGTTTTGAATCACTTTTCAACACTTTGATCATCATAGAGTTTATAATACATTTTGTAGTGACACTACAAATGAGGATGCTTAAGTAATGCAAAAATATAAAATGTAAGAATAAAGCTAAGTTATCAACCTCAAACTTCATTTTATATATGTAGAACTTAAAAAAGATGGTTTGCCCTAGTAAAGTAACCTGAATTATTTCCCTTTTGTTTTCTTTGTCAAATATGTCTAACAAAACTTGTTAGTTCATCACTTCTTTATGGATATATTGGATCTTGTTGTTGTTGAAAGTGTCATATAATTTTGCTTTGACAATTGCATAGATAGGTGTCTTGGAATAAATTCCCAGTCACCTTACCATCCCAAGTATGTTGCTTTTCATGTGTCTTCTTTTTGCTTCTATTGCTTCCACTTCTTTATTTCCTAGGTGAGATATCTTAATCATGTATACCTTATCAAATAATACATCTTGCATATCATCCTCATCATCCTCGTCAAACATGTCACTGCCCAAGTCAATATCATAAGTTGTAGTTCGACTAAGTCTTGAAACTACATCTTCTGGCTCATGGGTCTTTTCCAATACCTTGGTGGTAATGGTCAACTTTTTCCTAGAGTTATCAATTGTCACTTCCATAGATTGATTTGCCTTACTTGAAGGCACAAATATGGGTGCTTGAGGACTTAACTTACTTCTTGTTGGTGAAGAAATATGCTCCTCTTCCTCAACTAAATATGCCCATCTAGAAGCACTCGTTTAATGTTGTTTCTTCTTATAAACAATATATAATCAAATCATTTGTAAAATTAGCTTGAGAGATGGATGGAATACCTTTCACGAAAGTCTTGTTATTCCTTTTGGAGATTAACTTCTACCTGGATATTTTCTCTCCAAGGGACTCCAAATATGTGGAAGGAACATCATGATCCGATGTGTTGATTGTGGCCATAGGTGGTTTGACCATTGGGTTTGCTTTATTCAACATTACGGCATGTGGCTCCTTGATTATACTAATAGTTTCTAGATGAGAAACTAGAAAAGATGGACTGGATAATGCATGGAGATCTTCATTAAAATTGATCATTAGGGCATCAAAGGTGTTAGAGCACACAACCTTTCTTAATATTTTATCTTCAAAATTTATTTTCTCCTCCTTGCGCGTTGAGTTAGTGCAATCTAGTTGTGTAGTTTGATCTACCAGGAGAAAATGTTTTGCTTGGTACTTCAGTCCAGCCTCCCTTATCATTGCCATACAAAGTGAAGTCATGATCGCATTACCAACATATTCAAAAATCCAATACAAATTTTCTCCACGTCGTTGTTGCACCATATTATCCTGGTCTGGATCTTCAGTCGTGGAAAAACAAGGATCTTTCCCAGATAAAACACCACCAGCAGGTAGGTTAGGATTCAAAGCTAGATTATACTCCAAATTGATCATAGGAACTACCGAATAGTAACACCATCCTTTGTACCCAAAATCAAAGTCTGCGAGACCGTTACTAAGGTGCCATTTAGTGCAACTGTAGTATTAAGAGTATCATCTCGAACACAAGTATCAACTACTCGATCTCCATTACTTTTAATAGCTTCCTTCATTGCTATTTCATTATTATTAGCATCTGCAGCTCAAGTATTATCACCAATACTTTGATCTATGTTTGCTAGTCCTCTCTTCTCATTTAAAATTTGTCGCAAATAACCTGGGAAAGTCTCCCCATTAAATTATTCCTCTCCAACCACTCGATCATCTTTGTCATTGTTATCTTGATTCTTTTTCAAAACCTATCGACAGATGTTTATATCGTGACCATGATGCTTACAAATTAAAATGGTTACAATATATAAAGGTAAATTTTGACAAACAAATTCATGTAAAACCTCTTGATCTTACCGGTCTACTCATCCAAATAATGGAGGTGCATCCTCTTAGGATGCTTGTCCATAAGATCGAGTATCACCTTCACCCTAGCAGTAACTATTAAACAAATACTCTCTCATCAGGTTTGATTTAACTCTAGGTTAGGACTTGATAATGGTACTTATCGTTACATCTATAAAATGGAGATAGGTGCAAACGTTAAATTATTGAACAAAGAAACTATAAGGGAAACTTCTAATTGAAAGAAGGTTTATTTGCTATTCTCAATCTGCCCTTTTTGATGATTGTACTGCACTCGAATCTCATAGGGTCAGTTTGGAAAGCCACCTGATAGTTGGAATTGGGGTAATTACTAGGGTAGTAATTACCAGCCTAGTAATTACACTGTCTAGTAATTATACTGACCTGTTTGGTTGCCATAGTGTAATTATGCTGTAATTACACATGTCATGTTTGGATGCCACAGTATAATTACACATGTTCTGTTTGGATGCACAATTACAATCCTCAAATTATATTAAATTTTAAAAATAAAAATTAATTATTTAAAATATTCTTTTTTGAAAATATATAATTAATAAACATATTTTCTTTAACTAATATTATGAAAAATAATTGATTTATATTTTTCAAATTAATATATTTCAATTGAATTGATCGTAAAAAATAAAAACATGAAGTTTCTACGAACTTCGTGAAATGCATGTTTGATAAAAAGATGAATATATAAATAAAATGTCATAAATTATTAAATGTTTGACAAAAATATAATCTATCAAGTCTAATTAAAAAATGACGTGCATGTGAATTCAATATTCCTAAAACAAATGAAACTGAAAATATAGCATAAGTTATAAATTCAAAACAAAAAATTTAACATAATACTCATATAACAAATTTCAACAGAGCCTCCCTTATCATTGCCATACAAAGCGAAGGCATGATCGCATGTACCACCATATTCAAAAATCCAATACAAATTTTCTCCACGTCGTTGTTGCACCTTATTAGCCTGGTCTGGATCTTATGTCGTAGAAAAACAAGGATCTTTCCCAGATAAAACACCACCAGCAAGTAGGTTAGGATTCGAAGCTAGATTATACTCCAAATTGATCATAGGAACTACCGAATAGTAACACCATCCTTTGTACCCAAAATCAAAGTCTGCGAGACCGTTACTAAGGAGCCATTTAGTTCAACTGTAGTATTAAGAGTATCATCTCGAACACAAGTATCAACTACTCGATCTCGATTATTTTTAATAGCTTCCGCCATTGCTATTTCATTATTATTTGCATCTGCAGCACAAGTATTATCACCAGTACTTTGATCTATGTTTGCTAGTCCCCTCTTCTCATTTAAAATTTGTCGCAAATCACCTGGGAATGTCTCCTCATTAAATTGTTCCTCTCGAACCAATCGATCATATTTGTCATTGTTATCTTGATTCTTTTTCAAAATCAATCGACAGCTGTTTATATAGTGACCTTGATGCTTACAAATTATAATGGTTACAATATAAGGTAAATTATGAGAAACAAATTCATGTAAAACCTCTTGATCTTACCGGTCTGCTCATCCAAATAATGGAGGTGCATCCTCTTAGGATGCTTGTCCATAAGATCGAGTAGCACCTTCACCCTAGCAGTAACTATTAAACAAATACTCTCTCATCAGGTTTGATTTAACTTTAGGTTAGGACTTGATAATGGTACTTATCGTTACATCTATAAAATGGAGATAGGTGCAAACGTTAAATTATTAAACAAAGAAACTATAACGGAAACTTCTAAATGAAAGAAGGTTTATCTGCTATTCTCAATCTGCAGTTTTTGTTGATTGTACTGCATTCGAATCTCATAGGGTCAGTTTGGAAAGCCACCTGATAATTGGAATTGGTGTAATTACTAGGGTAGTAATTACCAGCCTAATAATTACACTATCTAGTAATTATACTGACCTTTTTGGTTGCCATAGTGTAAATACACTCTAATTACACATGTCATGTTTGGATGCCACAACGTAATTACACATGTTCTGTTTGGATGCACAATTACAATCCTCAAATTATATTAAATTTTAAAAATAAAAATTAATTATTTAAAATATTCTTTTTTGAAAATATATTAATTAATAAACATATTTTCTTTAACTAATATTATGAAAAATAATTGATTTATATTTTTCAAATTAATATATTTCAATTGAATTGATCTTAAAATATAAAAATATGAAGTTTCTACGAACGTCGTGAAATGCGTGTTTGATAAAAAGATGAATATATAAATAAAATGTCATAAATTATTAAATGTTTGACAAAAATATAATCTATCAAGTCTAATTAAAAAATGACGTTCATGTGAATTCAATATTCCTAAAACAAATGAAACTGAAAATATAGCATAAGTTATAAATTCAAAACAAAAATTTAACATAATACTCATATAACAAATTTCAACATAGCCTCCCTTATCATTGCCATACAAAGCGAAGTCATGATCACATGTACCACCATATTCAAAAATCCAATACAAATTTTCTCCACATCGTTGTTGCACCTTATTAGCCTGGTCTGGATCGTCTGTCGTAGAAAAACAAGGATCTTTCCCAGATAAAACACCACCAGCAGGTAGCTTAGGATTCGAAGCTAGATTATACTCAAAATTGATCATAGGAACTACCAAATAGTAACATCATCCTTTGTATCCAAAATTAAAGTGTGTGAGACCGTTACTAAGGTGCCATTTAGTGCAACTGTAGTATTAAGAGTATCATCTCGAACACAAGTATCAACTACTCGATCTCCATTATTTTTAATAGCTTCCGCCATTGCTATTTCATTATTATTTACATCTGTAGCTCAAGTATTATCACCAATACTTTGATCTATGTTTGCTAGTCCCCTCTTCTCATTTAAAATTTGTCGCAAATCACCTGGGAATGTCTCCCCATTAAATTGTTCCTCTCCAACCACTCGATCATCTTTGTCATTGTTATCTTGATTCTTTTTCAAAATCAATCGACAACTGTTTATACCGTGACCTTGATGCTTATAAATTATAATGGTTACAATATAAAGGTAAATTATGAGAAACAAATTCATGTAAAACCTCTTGATCTTACCAGTCTGCTCATCCAAATAATGGAGGTGCATCCTCTTAGGATGCTTGTCCATAAGATCGAGTAGCACCTTCACCCTAGCAGTAACTATTAGACAAATACTCTCTCATCAGGTTTGATTTAACTCTAGGTT
Organism: Solanum lignicaule; assembly: GCA_029582545.1. Classification (NCBI taxonomy): domain Eukaryota; kingdom Viridiplantae; phylum Streptophyta; class Magnoliopsida; order Solanales; family Solanaceae; genus Solanum; species Solanum lignicaule. Next base: position 35,167 of record JAJOOF010007769.1, on the reverse strand, counting down.
AGGACTTGATAATGGTACTTATCGTTACATCTATAAAATGGAGATAGGTGCAAACGTTAAATTATTAAACAAAGAAACTATAACGGAAACTTCTAATTGAAAGAAGGTTTATCTACTATTCTCAATCTGCCGTTTTTGTTGATTGTACTGCATTCGAATCTCATAGGGTCAGTTTGGAAAGCCACCTGATAATTGGAATTGGTGTAATTACTAGGGTAGTAATTACCAGCCTAGTAATTACACTGTCTAGTAATTATACTGACTTGTTTGGTTGCTATAGTGTAAATACACTGTAATTACACATGTCATGTTTGGATGCCACAGTGTAATTACACATGTTCTGTTTGGATGCACAATTAAAATCCTCAAATTATATTAAATTTTAAAAATAAAAATTAATTATTTAAAATATTCTTTTTTGAAAATATATAATTAATAAACATATTTTCTTTAATTAATATAATGAAAAATAATTGATTTATATTTTTCAAATTAATATATTTCAATTGAATTGATCGTAAAAAATAAAAATATGAAGTTTTTATGAACGTCGTGAAATGCATGTTTGATAAAAAGATGAATATATAAATAAAATGTCATAAATTATTAAATGTTTGACAAATATATAATCTATCAAGCCTAATTAAAAAATGACGTGCATGTGAATTCAATATTCCTAAAACAAATGAAATTGAAAATATAGCATAAGTTATAAATTCAAAATAAAAAATTTAACATAATACTCATATAACATATTTCAACATAGCATGCATAAATATGATTATTTTTATTTTTTTCTTAATAAAGAAAACGTGAGTCTATAACCTTACTTAACAATAAATTCTATTTTACTTTAAAAATTAGAATACTAATTAAAGTATGCTAATGAGAATAATACGAAAAAATGGCATAGAATCACGTAAAGTAAGATTGAGAACAAGAAGCAAATGAAATATAATAATATAAAATAAAAAATATTTTTTTACAAATCTTTAGAATAATAAAAATAAAAAAAGAACTTGAAATAATAGATGTAAACAAAATTAAAACAAAAAATATATAAATATAAATTAAAAAAAAGAAATTAAAAAGTAATCAGTTGGTAATTACACCATGTAATTATCAGCAATTCACAGCCTCTACCTGTGAATTGTAGAGTGTAATTACCCCTTGTCAATTACACCAATTACATATTGACCAAGTAATTACCCGTCCACCCAAACAGGACAGACAGTGTAATTACACCCAATTACACCAAATCCAATTAACAGGGTGTCCTTCCAAACATGCCCTTAATACTCTCTACATTTCAAATCATTGACGAGTTTGACGTATGATCTTGATGTTTTATAGTGAACTCTGTAAGCAATATTTATGTTCAAATCATTCATAATCTAAAGTATGAAGTATATGAGTCATGTGGGGTGTGGGAAGGTAACCACAAACTAGTGCAATAATCGAAATATCAAAACAAGCGCTACAATAATACTAGTATAACGATAATAACAAATACCAACCCCTCTAAGAAAAACAATACTACACTATCTACTAATTGTTTACATTAATACGTGTCATCCACACCTTTTGTATGTCTATAAACTTAATAATGAGAATGTGTTTAATCTATTGACTTAGTTTATCATATAATTTATACACTTCAAAGATAAATTAAATAATCCTATTGGTTTACATATATTTCACCACATTAAGATCTGATATTTATTGTTGGGTCATTTTATAAGCTCTCCTACGTTTTCCTCTCCAAGCTGGTTAAACAGTAGAAAGAGATTAGATGTATATAATAGGAAATAACTTAATTAGAATTATCATATCAATATTCTTTTGTATATGTTATATCAGTTATATAAAAAAAACATATAAAAATTGATATCCTTTGACTCTCAAGTCTCAAAAAGGAAATTTTGTTAATAATACAAAATAGGATAAGTCCTATACATGTGTATATATATAATAGTACTGTTGTGCTTTCTTAATTTCATTACTTAGGCTTCTTAGTTCTTGTTCATTGCTGTTACATTCTGGTCTCTAGATAGGTCTTAGGTGTGTATGATCACCATATCATTGATGTTAATGACATGGAAAAAGATAACAAGAACCTCCGGGCTTCCATGTTGAAGAAACGCTACGCTAATGTGATCTTAAAATCCCAACAAGTTCTTGGCAAGGCTTTCGATGGGGAGAAGATGAAGAAGAAAGCTAAGTTCTGTGAGAAGCAGTCGCAAGAACAGAAACCCTACTTGCAGCTGGAAAGAGATAGAAAAGCGGCTCGGATCGCCATTGAAAGCATCAAAAGGACGGTTCATTTTGATGATGCTCTTCAAGCCGAAAGAGAATTCCTGGCCATCATCAGTGCTACGAGTAGTTGGTAAAAGAGTTTACATATTTTATGTAGTAAATAAACTTGTCTAGTGCTCTTGTATAATAAAATAAAGATGTAATTGAGGCAAAATCAATAAGCTGATATCTTGTAAAGTGTAAGCTAATAAATCATGTTCATTTTTGTGTAACCAATCATTATTGAGTTATGATCAATTAGCACTGTGAGATTGGACTTCTATGTTACTTTAAATTAATACAAGTTATGATAGATTTTTTTAAAATGTAATGATAGTACATCAAATTAAATTTACTGGTACTTAATTAGTAATAGTTTTTTTTGAGGAAAAAAACAAAATTAATTAGATAAACTTATAAGAATAAGAGGTTGTAACATGACATTTGGAAAACAAATAAAAATGTGTTGAACTAACATGTCCCGAGTCATATCAAATAGAAGTTATAATCCAAAGGGTCCTTTCGATGTCATATATACCATCCCATGCAACTTTTAGCGTTTATACAAATGCAGTAGCACATCCCCATCTGCAAACCTATATTTAGGTATGACTACATTAATTCTTGTAATTTGTACAATAAACAATTCGCTCTGAAATTCCTAGACGTCATAATCATTTATTAGCTATATAACTTAAAAGTGCCTGCTTTCCGTATAAAACTAGAGTAACTGTTGAAAGATAACTTCTCAAAGTACAAACCACAAAGGTTCAAAGAACTCTCAATATTATTATCAAACTTTCAATGTAAATATCATTTTCAATAAGTTCAATATGCTATGTTCTTAATGAATAAATAAGCACTCTTATTCATACGAGGAAAAAGGGGGTGCTAGCACTAATAAACCCTACAAGAATCATCTAGAACTTAAGCAAATATAACCCTAGGTTAGTATTCAAGCTAGAAACTAAGGCCCAAATATTGGTGGTTGGAGTAAGGCTTTTGAGGCTCTTTTGATTGTGGCTTTTGAACCCATTTGTACTTGATTGGACTGTTGATTTTAGCTTCACTTAAGGGTTCCTCTTTTTAGGTGCTACTTTGGAACTCTTCTGGCTGAATTTTCAGACCCCAATATTGCTCTTTGTACATTAACTTGTACCACCAAATAGTTGTAGCAGTTAGACAATTTATCTCCCTTAGGCTTGGACTCTACATATCCAACAAGACACCTTTGAATCAATAATTGAAGCACATTGGACTAGTAATCAAACTCCTTGCTTTGATATCTTATCATGGGTCTTCTTGAAGCTTCTAAAGTTCCATCCTTGTCCTTCAATGGAATATAACTTTTATGGATTATATCATATAACTCTTACTCTATAGGAATATGTATCTGTAACGAACTGTTCCCGTCATTATAGAAAATCCAATGGGGGAAATTTTGGGCCTGAAAACTTTTTCGTAGAATTTGGATTATTCCAACCTTGTCCAGATTTGGACGAAATCGAAGTCCTTGAGGTGTGGGGAAATCTGGTAACAATCGGGTGAGTTCTTTTTTATTTTGATTACATGAGTAGTTAGATAACTCGTTAACGAACCCGTACGACTTTACGGAATTGAATTCGGGCTAGTATAACTCCCGGAATCGATCTTAGCATAAATGGTATTTTCTGATCGTCGTGGGTTAGAGGTGTGTTGTGAAATGAGATTTTGGAATTTCTTCAATTGAATCTCTGGTTACGATTGTGCCGCCTTGGCGGGAGTTTGGTCACTCTGGCGGGGCCGCTACAGCGGAATGATGGCCGCTATGGCGGGTACGACGAGACTCAAAATCGTAGGTGAAAGACAAAGGGTTCACTGCTAAGCGGAAGCTGCTGGGGCGGGACGCGACTTAAACTCGTTAATAAACCCCTAAACGACCTCATTATGCACTTTTCGACTTTTAGAGCTAAGGAACGACCACCAAGCGACTCTTACTCATTTTTCACCATTCTTGAGGCTAAAGGTAAGCTTTTCACTCTCCGAATCCATTTTTCGATCCGTAGAACGTAATCGGATGGGTGAATATTGATGGGAGAGGATTTTATTATAGATTCTATGGTGGAAACAACCCTAATTTGGATAATTGGGATCATAGGTTGATCTAGGGTTCATAATAGTGTTAGTAATTTGGGTAATTAGTGATTTTTTATTGATTCCCGTATTATATTGATTGTTTGTAGACCAAGAACAAGCAGAACGAACCCGGAAAGGGAAGGATCAAGTTTCTTAGGGTTTCAAGTTTGTTTCGAGGTAGGTGATGGTTGTGATTCTATGTTTGTGTGATGTATGCTTGTTCTTGCTTCATTATGATACTTGTGTAGGTATGAATGTTGCAATGTTGATCACACTTGTTCTAAATGAGATAGATGAAATATCATTGCCACGAAATCATGACTTAAATGTATGATCTTGATGATGTACTTGTGTTTGTAATTGTGGTGTGTGAATGGGATCGAATTGCCACGTTACGGCATAACTAACTTAGATCGAATCGCCATGTTTCGACATAATTATGGGATTGGTTGCAACATTCCGGCATAAATATAGGATCAGATTGCCACGTTCCGGCATGCTAACTGTTTGAGTTTGGGTTCCATGAGAGTACCATTGAGGTGATATAAATTGTGAAATGCATTGTTGATTATTCATGTTGATAATATTGCATATGTTGATATATATGCATGTGATTATAATGTTGTTTGACTTGTTTATTTTGCACTAGTAGGATAGCCGTGTGATCCTACCAGTACATTGTGGTTGTGTACTGATAATGCACTTGCTCTTATTTTTGTTGAGTACATCGCATCTTCAAGCGTCTATTGACAGACCTCGCTTAGAAGATCGGTGATTGTTGGTTTGAATGCAAGGGTGGGCCAATTCTTCCGGGCTGCCATGTGATTCTCTTTCGTCTATGTCCGCCATTTCCGGACTTAGACAATTGTTTTAGTTAGTTGATTAGTTCATTAGTATCTTCTTGTTTAGACTTGGATCATTTGTTAGATGTTTTGGTACATTGACTTTCAGTTTCTAGGTTAATTCTTCCGCATTTGTGTAGTTATTGTTGAACTTTTGTTAGAGTTTATGGAAACTCTATTTTCTTTCTTAGTATTTGACTTTTATGCCTTAGTTTTTAGATTGATTGCTTGGTTTAGGTTGTAGTAGTGGTTCTCCTACAGAATTGTTAGTGTGGGTACCAATTACGACGGTCTGGGTCGTGACAAAGTTGGTATCAGAGCCTAGGTTCGTTGATCTCGATGTACCAAAATGAGTCTACTAGAGTCTCGCGGAACGGTACGGGGACGCCTTTACTTTTCTTCGAGAGGCTATAGGACTTTAGGAAATCTCTCTATTTTTCTCTTGTCTCCTTTCATGCTATGACTTAATTCTAATTGGTATCTGTCGATTCAAATTGGTAACTAACCTCCTTCACTCTTCTATCTGCAGATGGTTAATACTAGGTATAACGGTGTTAGGCCCGTAGCTCCTGTCAATGCTCCAGCTGAGGAATCTGCAGTGAGAGGTCATGGTCGAGGTAGAGGTAGAGGCCTTGGAAGAGTAGCGTCAGTTGTAAATGAGGTATCGATTGATAATGTTCCTATGAATGAGAACCCTCTTGCGCATAATGAGGAGATAGAAGAGGATATTGATGTTGAAGATGTTAAGGAAAATGGACAAGAGGAAGAGGTGCTAGCGGAGACTACGTTGTTCCTCCCATCGATCCGATGTTAGCTCAACAGATTATGGCATTCTTGATAGGATTGGCTAGTCCTGCAGTGCTTCCTTCTGCTGAAGCAACTCAAGCTCCTACTAATCCTCTTGTTGCTAGCACTATGCCCAAAGCGGGTGGAAATGTAGGTACTGATGCTTTTTTCCGTCCTTTGTTGGGTTCTGTTATGACTGGGCACGAGCATGATATGTTGAATAAGTTTCTGAAGCTTAAGCCTCCGGTATTTCTTGGTTCTGAGACTGAAGATGCTTATGAGTTTATCTTAGACTGTTATGAGAGGCTGCATAAATTGGGTATTGTTCACCAACATAGGGTTGAGTTCGTGTCTTTCCAACTTCAAGGTGAGGCCAAGCAATGGTGGAGAGCTTATATGGAATGCAGATCTTCTACTTTACCTCCACTTACTTGGACCCAATTTCATGCTCTGTTTCTAGAGAAGTATGTGCCTAGAACTTTGAGAGATAGCAAGAAGGATGAATTTATGGTTTAGAGCAATGTGGTATGTCTGTAGCTGCATATGAGTCCAAGTTCCATGCTTTATCTAGATATGTTATGCATTTGGTTACTACTGAGGAGGAGAGGATCCGGTTATTTATTAGAGGTTTGAATTCTGAGTTGCAAATATTATCTGTTCATATGACTTCTGCAGGGAGGAGTTTTAATGGAGTGACAAACTATGTTAAGAAAGTGGAGGGAGTGAGGCGAAATGGTCAAGCTAAGGATTGGGCAGAAAGGGCAAAGAATTTGGGTAAGTTTCAAGGGTCTTACTCTAAGGGGTCTCGAAGGCCAACGCACGCAGCCAAGCCAATTCAGTCTGCTATGCCTGCCTCTACAGGTAACTACTCGGGAACTCTATTTCATAATTTTTAGGATAGTCAAAGTGGTGTGCCTTCGACGGGCAGCAGACCATCTTTTGATCATACTTTCTACAACTATGGTGAACCTGGGCATGTGAGGAAAGATTGTCCCCACCCACGTGTGTTCAATTTCGTGCAGCAGTCTAAAGCAGTGGTACCCGCAAGGAACGGTAATAATTGTATAGGACGTCCACAATGTGGGCGAGGAGGTAATCATCGAGGCTGTGGAGATAGAAGAAATGGTAATGGTAATGGAGGTAGGGGTAACACACAACCTGGCAGAGAAGTAGCTCGACAAGATGATAGGGCTCAATGTTACGCTTTTCCGAGCAAGAATGAGGCAGAGGCGTCCAACGTGGTGATCACAGGTACTTTTCTTGTCTGTGACCGGATGGATAATGTGTTGTTTGATCCGGGTTCTACTTATTCATATGTATCTGTGAGATTTGCCTCTGATTTTGAGATGATTTGTGATATTCTTGACGCCCCTATTCGTGTTCCTACCCCAGTTGGAAAGTTAGTCATAGTTACCCATGTCTATCGTGCTTGTCCTATTGTGTTTATGGGTTTTCAGACTTGGGCTGATTTGGTGATTTTGGATATGATTGACTTTGACATAATCTTAGGCATTACTTGGTTGTCCTCCTATTATGATGTGCTTAATTGTAATACTAAGTCTTTAATTCTAGAAATTCCGGGAAGGGAAAAATTAGAGTGAGGAGGGGTGTACAAGCCTAAGCAAGCTAAGATTATATCCTCCATTCGGGCTAGTAAATTTATAGAGCAGGGTTGTCTGACTTATTTGGCTCATGTTAGGATGTTAAGATTGAGGCTCCATCCATTGGGTCTATTCCTGTGGTGTCTGAATTTAGTGAAGTGTTTCCTAATGACTTGCCTGGTATGCCTCTAGATAGAGATATAGACTTTTCCTAATGACTTGCCTCGTCGCATTTCTATCCCTCCATATTACATGGCTCCGACAGAATTAACAGAGCTTAAAGCTCAAATCCAAGAGCTTCTTGACAAGGGATTTATTCGCCCTAGTGCTTTCCCATGGGGTGCTCCAGTTTTGCTTGTTAAGAAAAAAGATAGTAGTATGAGAATGTGCATAGATTATCGGCAATTAAATAGAGTCACTATTCAAATCATGTATCCGTTGCCTCGAATAGATGATCTTTTTGACCAATTGCAAGGTGCATCAGTCTTCTCTAAGATTGATTTGAGATCTGGTTACCATCATTTGAAAATTAGGCCTGAGGATATAACCAAGACGGTGTTTAGAACACGTTATGGGCACTATGAATTTTTGGTTATGTTTTCGTTTGACCAATGCGCCTACAGCTTTCATGAGTTTGATGAATGGGGTGCTCAAACCATTTCTTGATTCGTTCGTTATAGTTTTCATTGATGATATTTTGGTTTATTCAAAAAGTGAAGAACAACATGCCAACCATCTTCGTACTATTTTGGGTGTTCTTGGGAAGCAAAAGTTATATGCTAAGTTTTCAAAGCGTGAATTTTGGTTGAAGTCAGTTGCATTTATGGGGCATGTAGTGTCAAAAGAAGGTGTAATGGTAGACCCTCAAAAGATTGAAGCGGTTAAGAATTGGGTTAGTCCTAGATCTGTGACGGATGTTAGGAGTTTTGTTGGACTCGCTAGCTATTATCGTCGATTTGTTAAGAATTTTTCTTCAATTGCTACTCACTTGACTAACTTGACCAAAAAGGAGATACCATTTGAATTGACTGAAAAATGTGAGGAGAGTTTTCAAAAGCTCAAGACTCTCTTGATCGCCGCGCCTATTCTAGCATTAGCGATTGAAGGTAAAGATTTTGTTGTTTATTGTGAGGCTTCACATTCTGGTTTGGGTGCTATGTTGATGCATGATAAGAATGTTATAGATATGCCTCGTGTCAATTGAAGGTGCATGAGAAGAATTACACAACGCATGATTTAGATTTGGCAGCGGTAGTGTTTGCTCTTATGATCTAGCGACATTACCTCTATGGGGTCAAGTGTGAGGTGTTTACTGATCATCGTAGTTTGCAACCTGTGTTCACTCAAAAGGATCTGAATTTGAGACAGCGAAGGTGGATGAAGCTACTTAAAGATTATGATGTGACCATTCAATACCATCCGGGCAAGGCTAATGTGGTGGCAGACGCTTTGAGTCGAAAAGCGGGGAGTATGGGTAGTCTAGCTTATTTGAGTGTATCCAAACGACCTTTGGCTAAGGAAATTCAGACCTTAGAGTCTAAGTTCATACAGTTGGGCATCTCAGAAAGAGGTGGAGTGTTAGCTAGTATCGAAGTAAGGTCCACCTTCCTGGAAGAGATCAAGACCAAACAAATTGAGGATGGGAATTTGGAGGAGCTTAGAGAGAAGATTGTGGCTGGTAAGGTACAAGAGACCACCCTTGATGCGGAGGGTGTACTCTATGTTAAAGGAAGAATATGTGTTCCTAGAGTACATGGCTTAATTGAGAAATTGTTGGCAAAGTCTCATGGTCCGCGATATTTTATTCATCCGGGTGTGACCAAGATGTATAGAGATTTGCAGCGAATTTATTGGTGGCCGAGCATGAATAAAGACATAGCGGAGTTTGTGATGAAGTGTCAAAATTGTCAAAACGTGAAGTATGAACATCAAAGGCCTGCTGGTTTACTTTAAAAAATGTCAATTCCAGAATGGAAGTGGGAAAGAATAGTCATGGATTTTGTGGTTGGTCTTCCCAAAACTTTGGGAAAGTTTGATTCTATATGGGTAGTGGTTGATAGATTGACCAAATCAGCCCATTTCATTCAGGTAAGAACATATTATAATGTTGAACAATTGGCTAAGGTGTATGTGAAAGAGATAGTGAGGTTGCATGGGGTGCCCCTCTCTATCATCTCAAACCGTGGTACCCAATTCACATCCAAGTTTTAGAGGAAGTTCCATGATGAATTGGGCTCACAACTCACTTTTAGTACAACCTTTCATCCACAGACGGATGGACAATGGAAGAGGACCATTCAAGTATTGGAAGACATGTTGAGAGCATGTGTGATTGATTTTGGAGGACATTGGGATAAGTTCTTACTTTTGCGTGAATTATGTTATAACAATAGTTATCACTCCAGCATTGATATTGCACTATTCGAGGCACTCTATTGTAGGGGATGTAGATCACACATAGGTTGGTTTGAGGCTGGCGACATGAAACCTTTGGGGGTTGATTTAGTGAAGGTTGCTCAAGATAAGGTGAGGGGTATTCAAGCTAAGCTTCTAGCTGCCCAGAGTAGACAAAAGAAGTATGCAGCTCATAAGGTAAGAGACATGGCATTTCAATCCGGTGAAATTGTTCTTCTTAAGGTATCACCCATGAAAGGGGTGATGATATTTGGCAATAAGGGTAAGCTAAATCCTAGATACATTGATCCATTTGAGATTCTTGAATGTGTGGGACCGGTGGCGTATAGATTGGCTTTACCTCCTAATTTATCGGGTGTTCATCTAGTATTTCATGTGTCCATGTTGAAAAGGTATCATGGTGACGGGGATTATATCATCAAGTGGGACTCAATTGTGTTAGATAAAGACCTCCAATATGAGGAGGAACCGATTGCAATTCTTGATCGTGACGTACGTAAGTTGAGGACCAAAGAGATTAAGTCCGTGAAAGTGCAATGGAAGCATCGTCCAGTTGAGGAAGCTACTTGGGAAACCGAGAGAGACATGCGAGAGAAGTATCCCTAATTGTTCGCTGAATCAGGTACTACTTCATTCCTTCCTTAGCCTATTTTCCTAAGTTTTGTCACTCGAGGATGAGTGATGGGTAAATTGGTATCTATTGTAAAAGGTGGGTAGTTTCTACATTCTAATTGTTGTCTTAAATTGCTCATAGGCGGTCAAGATCCCAACCTATCATTTTGATTAGTTTTCTCAAGTAAAAACATTAGATTTCTTCTCATAAAACTATACGTTGTTACTTGATTCTTATCAAGCCATTAAACATACCATTCTTGGAAATTCTTAGAGCGGTTCTTTGTATTTTCTATATCTCTGTTTCTAGTTTTGTAACGACCCGAACAGTCATTAATTAGGAAAAGCAAAACATTGAGAAATACTAGGCCATTGTCCTGCTAGGGCGGGCCAGATGCCGCTAGTGTGGCAATGCCACAGCGGGTCAGTTGGCACCTGAGCGGGATAGGCGAGACAAAATGTAAATAACGCAAAATCTTATTTCCTCCTTCTTCCGAAAATACCTAATTTAGGCGTAAAACATCCCAGAAAGCCTCCAAGAACTGCTCTGAACTTGGGAAGGAAGGATAAAGAGAATTCTAGCGTAAGGAGGTAGATAGATTGCGAATTTCCAGTCAACATCACCGTCGAGAATTTTTGAAAACAAGAATCGAAGCCAAAACTCTGTGCAGTTGTGTGGCGCCTAGGTATGCTAGGTTTTATTAATTGAGTAGTTATAAATCTGTGCTCAATGAGTAATATAATGTAATTCAATGGTAGGAGTTAGGCGTAGGCCTTCGTGCACCGAAAAAAAAAATGATTTCATCATAGGAAGAAGCCTTAGGTGATGAACTAGGGCAAAGTTGGTCAAATTATGGTTAAGTGATATATGTCGTTAAATGCTTCATTGTGATGGGTGTGATCCATGATTGTGTGGTATATGTTGTTCTTGCTTCATTATGATACATGTATGTATGCGAATGTTGCATTGTTGATCACGTTAATTGTAAACAAGGATATATGAATGATGAATGCCATGAATCATGACTTGATTGTATGATTATAAGAATGTACTTTATAATCGTGATTGTGGCTTGTTAAATGGAACAGGCGTTGCATTTCGACACACTAACTTGGATTGGTTGCCACGTTCCAGCATAACCATGGGATCGGTTGCCACGTTTCAGCATAAACATTGGATCAGGTACCACGTTCCGATATGCTAACTGTTTTGGTTTGGGTTCCACGAGAGGACTAATGATTTGATATAATTTTATATCTTGAGGGTGTTGAAATTGAACGTGGTTCGTAAGTGATATTTGATATGTTTTCCGGAGTTGTAAATGAATATGATGATCTACTTGATTGTTCTTCTATGTTGAGTAAACTTGATATGTACCTTGATGTTGAATGAACCAAAAGGGCCAAACCCAATCGGGATGTGATGCGGTAGGTGGGGAGTCAAATTTTCATGAATTGTTAATGTCTTAGTAAAGGGTGTCGTGTGTTGTAATGGCGATAAGTGAGGGTAGTGTACGCGATGTAAATGCTTAGGTGGATTTCACTTTGCAGAAAGGGATGTGTGTTTAGTGGTTAATAAGCTTGGTGTAATGTACTATGTGGCCATGGCTGGGTAATATGAAGAGGAAGTAAGGGTATGACGTGAGCAGTTAGTTGGTATGCTTGTAGTTGTATTTGGGGACTTTTATATGGATTAGAATGGTTAGGCTATGATCAAGAACCTGGTAAGTAGGTTGACCGAGAAGGTGGTTGGTAGTTAGAGTACTAGTGTAATTCGGAGGTATTTCGAGAGAGGGTAAAGGTGGAGAAGCGAGGGGTTCTATTGCATGATCTTACTAGTTGATTTCTTATGTTATGTGGTAGGTGCCGGGTTGACCGATGATGCCTACCAGTACGTGTGATTTGTACTGATACTACTCTTGCTATGTCTTTTTGACATAGTCTTGATGCAGGTTGGTGAGGTTTCATTATAGGAAGATGAAGAATTCTCCAGCAGCTTCTACTTTTCCTTCCGCATGGTGAGAGTTGTGTCTTTTATTAATTTGTCCGGTTGTACTCTTAGTAGTTCTTTTACCTGTTTAGACTAGATTCTTGGGGGTGTTAGTTATTTTACATATTTGAACCCGAAATTATTTAAAAGTTTTATTTATGAAAACCCTATGATTTCTTTTATCTCCGTTTTTCTTTAATCTTCTGCATGTTTAATTATTTGAATATGAGGGTTCTCCTACTTAGGTGTTAGTGTGTAGGTGCCCGTACGGCCCGGTGGATTGGGTCGTGAAAAGTTTTCAGATTCTTTTCTATTTTCCTCCCGAATTTCTTAATATTCAATTCTATATTTAGAATCTCTCTGACTTCACTATTATAATTATGTAATACAATCAAAACAAAACAATGAGATGATCACAACAAGGTAATATAATTATAACAAGGTTACTATAGGAATATAGGAGAGAATGTATGGAAAATTTTCTGTATTTCCTTATGATCAATGTACAGATTTCTACCATTATTTATATATGTAATTGCTGAAAAGGAAATGTAAAACAGAATATATGTATTTATTCTAATTCTGGTTTATTTTATTCTTTACCATATATACAATTATTCTTTGTACAAAAATGTATCTTGTGAGCTGTGTATATTCTTGTGAGTTGTCAATTCCAATACCATATCAGTCCAAGTCAAAGTAGCCCAATAGATAGCTGGCCCAATTTTTCTTTAAGGAGTCCATTCTCCTCTTTCTTATCTTGGTCTACAATGTCAACATGAGTGGTTCCCTTTTTGTGTGAAAGAAACTTCTTATCTCCAACATTCCCCTCAAGTTGGAGGGGAAAGAAGAGAGCCCCAACTTTCCAAGAATCAAATACAAAGATGGCCAGATAGAGGTTTGGTAAAGAGGACGGCAAGCTGATATTGAAGGAACAAAAGACAGAGATATCAACCCTGAAAGAAATTTTTGGCGGATGAATTGACGGTCTAGCTCAACATACTTTGCCCGTTCATAAAAGACTGGATTGCGGGCAATATGAATTACATCTTGGATATCGGAATATATAGGGACCGGTAATGATGGTTCTAGGGATAAATAATTGAGAAGACGAGTGAGCCAGGTTAGTTCTGCAACAAAACGCCTCATTGAGGGGTATTCAGAAGAAAGGGTTATAGAGGTTTTTTTTATTTATTTCCAACTGATGGGAGAAGCGCCCAAGCTTATAAAGAAACCACTTACAGATTTGCGAGAATCATGACAAGCCACCTAATCTGCATCACAAAAGGATAAAAGAGAAAAATTGGGGTTTGAATTAAGAAAGAGGCCTTGAGTAGGGTTTGATTTAAGGTATTGAAGGACACAGAGAGTGGTTGTAAAATGGGAAATAGAGAGTTTTTGCATGTATTGTCTAAGGGTTAAGATAGTGAAAGAAAGGTCGGGCTTGTATGGGTGAGATAATTAAGTTTTCCAATCAAACGCCGATAGATGGCTGGATCAAACAAATTAAAGGAGCTCCTGATGCAGCAGTTAATTTGATGGAATGATCAAGTGGAGAAGATATTGTGGGGAGACTGAAGCAATCAAATTCACTGAGTAAGTCCCTGGTAATCTTGCTTTGTGTAATGATGAAACTTGTTGGTTCTCGCATGATTTCCATTCCCAAGAAATAATGAATTTTCCCAAGATCCTTAATTTAAAATTCTGAATGTAGAAAAGAATTAAGATCTGAAAGTTCTTGAGCATCATCACCGGTGAGTAATAAATCATCAACATAAACTGTCAAAATGGAGATAGAACTTCCTGTCTTTTTAAAAAAACTAGCTTCACCGCACGTGTGTTGCACGTGGTTGCCTAGTCTCGTGATGCGTTCAATTATGAAGCAGTTAAGCATGAATACTCACTTTGTTCAATATATAGAATATGTCTTTAAGGAATATGTCGGTATGGATGTTTCTTAGTTACTAAATATTAGTTCATGCCTACAGTTGTGAAGCAGTAAAGCATGCACACTCTCTTTGTTCAATATATGGCATACGTCTTAAGGAATTTGTTTGTATGGATGTTTCTTAGTTACCAAATATTTGTTTTTAAATAATACTCCATTTAGTCCGACAAATTGTCTTGAATTAGATGCATTTAATGGTGCAAAAGCTCAAAAAAATAAGTGGATACGTAATATTGCTCTTAGCTACATTTCGTTATGTTTATGACATTGTTCCAAAATAGCAGATACCTTCCAGGAGTTTGAAGTCATTCGTATCCTAATTATCAATATCAAAGTTTTCACAATAGTTGTATTTCCTTCCGAAGTTGCATTTTGATGGTTAGCTCGTCTCTTTTTCAACTGGACCTATAAATATGACCAAAGACATTTTGATTAGCTTCATGTAATAAGCTATTTTTGTTCCAACTTGATTACGCTAATGAAGATTGAAACCGTCGCTAACCTAATACTTCCTTGCGTTGCACGTGATTACCAATTTCAAAAATATACGTTATGGTAAATAGAATTGCTTATTTAAGCAAAGATTTAAATAAGAAGCTTAGCAAAAAATAATATTGCAGATTCTTTTATGAATGTTCAATGTGGATCGTCATATATCTCTTATGCACGCAAACCTATGAAGATGCTCAATGAAAAATTTTATTAGTTAAATGCAATTATGTTTATATTTATTTCAATTTGATTAGGTTCAATCATGTAATTAGTCTTATCTCACTAATATTATCTTATATACAATATTTGTTTTGTATTTTTCTTATCATCTAACCAGATGTGTTTTACATGTGTATTCTACGTTTAATTGTTTAGATGTCATATGAACATGTGAAGAGAACAATAATATTTTATTTATTCACATATTTTCACATTTGTTGTGAGTTTTTTTTTTTTTAAAAAGAACTCGGAACATTTTAAATTAATATATTTTCAAGTTAAAGATCTCGTTAACTTGATAATACATTTGTGACATATATAATACATTAATTTAAATACAAATACCTACCCAAATATAAATATATATTTGCATTAATTAAAATATTTATCTCATAAAATAAGCTATTAAATAAATAATAAAAATTAAACTAATACAAACTTCAATTGGTGTTATTACAAGTCATATGAACTTTTCTTTGTCTAAAATACTGAAATATTAAGAAATAGTAAATAAGTAAAACAAAAGGGCAATGTTTATATAGTAATAAGTATTTTAAAGAAAACTTCCTGCAAGCCTAAATCACATAAGTAACATTGATAAATAAAGTCATTTTTTTTGTGTTGAGCATCAAAAACAAATCGTGACAATTCTCTAAATTTTGGAAAAAGATATTCAGAAGCATATATCTACATCACAAGAGAAATTGTTAACAAAAATAAATGGCTTTAGACTACATCATGTTAATTTCATCTATTAGAACACTACATACTAATATGTATATTAAGCAAAAAAATAATTATTATATCATCAAAATTATATTATTTTCCTCAAGTACTCAAGGTTATGGAGTATACCCTCTTAGGATAGAACGACTTACTTCATCAGAATAGTGGTACCTCATATTCCGCTAAACTTCGAACTCACTCAAACCACAATAACTTACACAGGGAATTTTAAAATGCAAGAAGAAGAGTAGAAGATTAGAAAAAATTGTGGTTGGAAAATGAGAGGAAGTCCATCTATTTATAGTCAACAAATGGTAGTATGAACAAATATTTTTTGCGTCTTATGTGAAAGATCATGACCTTTCTGAGAAGTCACAACACTTTGGAAAATTCACAACTTGTTGAAAAAGTCACAACTCTTCGAAAAAGTCATAACTTTTCGGAAAAGTCACAACTCTTTGGAAAAGTCACAACTAATTGAAAAAGTCACAACTCTTTGAAAAAGTCACAACTCATCGAAATATCACAACCCTTTGAAAAAAGTCACAACTTATTGGAAAATTCACAACACATTGAAAAATTCACAACTTAAGTTAGAGATATTATAGTAATTTAACATTCAATTTAGGAGTTCATGCTTTTAAGGTAATATACATAGATAATGAATAATCATTGAGAGATGAGGAAAAGCCTTTAAAATTGAGAGCCCCTACAAGCCTTGTATACCATTATCTGCAGGCTTGTTTTAAACCATAAAGAGCTTTCTTGAGCTTACAGACATGGTGGGGACTGGGTGGACACATTCCGGAAGGAAATTTCATGCAAACCTCTTCTTAGAGGTCTCCATGGAGAAAAGCATTACTTACATCAAATTGAGAAACAGGCTAATTCTTCTTGATTGCAATAGATAATAAGCATTTGATAGTCGTCATCTTAACAACTGGAGAAAAAGTTTCATTGTAGTCTATGTCTTCCATTTGAATATCACCTCTGACAACCAATCTTTCTTTAACTCTTTCCATACTTTCATCGAGCTTTTGTTTAACCCTGTAGACCTACTTACAAGGTAAATCTTTCCTTCTAGGAGGGAGAGGCACCACATCCCATGTTTGA
Organism: Solanum lignicaule; assembly: GCA_029582545.1. Lineage (NCBI taxonomy): Eukaryota > Viridiplantae > Streptophyta > Magnoliopsida > Solanales > Solanaceae > Solanum > Solanum lignicaule. The sequence goes on along the minus strand of JAJOOF010007769.1, from coordinate 18,013 downwards.
TTAATGATCAAAGCGTGTAATTTAGAGTCCATGGCAGCTTTCCATCCAGAATGTTGGCAAGTTTGATAATATTGAGTGGGTTCTGAAATTTGTGAAGTAGAATGCAGTAAAACCTTATTTTGATTAGAAAGAGAAGGAAATGGATATGTAGGTGGTAAGGAAGGTACTGCTAGACAAGTAGTAGTAAGATCAGTGGAAAAATATTATTGCAAACAAAGTCATGTAAATGACTATGTAAAGTACCTTTGTTTTGTCTACTAGATCTTCTAGGTGAAGTAGTAGTAGTTTGAGGATGAGAAGTGGAATTAGCATCCATATCAACAGATAAAACTGGTGAGGGTTGGTCTGAAATTGTAAGAGAAGGAAAGAATGCGGATTCATCTGTAATGTGATCGGATTAAATAGAAGAGATAGCTAGAAAAATGGTAGATATACTGGTATTAGGAAAAGAGGCAAATGGAAAAATGTGTTCATGAAAATGAGCATCCCTTGATATGCATACCTTCTTAGAATCCACAATAAGGACTATGTATCCCTTTTGTCCGGTAGGACAGACTAAGAAGACGTAAGTAGCTGCTCTAGGCTAGAATTTTCCTACATCATGTGATAATTTAGAAGCATAACACAAACATCCAAAGCTTCTTAAATGATGATATGATGGTTTCTGATGAAACAAGAGTTCATAAGGAGTGTTACCTTGCAGTAGTCTAGATGGAAACCTATTAATCAAATATGTTGCAGTGAGTATGCACTCTCCCCAATAAGGAATTGAAATTTTGGAATGGAACATTAAGGCTCTAGATATTTCCAGTAAGTGCCTATGTTTCCTTTCTATTTTGTTAGGGTGTGGCTATGCAAGAAGTCTGATGGATAATTCCCTGTGATTGTTAAAATGAAGAAGTTTCTGCACTTTTCCCTAGTTCCAAGGCATTGTCAAATCTTATTACTTTCACTTTAGCATTGATATGTCTTTCTATCATGCATAAGAAAGACTTGAGTACTGAAAAAGCATCTGATTTAGTTGTCAACAAATAAGTCCAAGTCCCTCTGCTAAAATCAACCACAATTGGGAGAAAGTATTTATTACCATTATAAGTAGGAACCTTAGAGGGACCCCAAATATCAATGTGAAGAAAATAAAAAAAATTCCTTTACTCTTGATATGACAAGTTGGAAAAGGTAGTCCGGATTGTCTTACTAAGGGTCACACAGTGCAGGTGCATTCAAAATTTGAAGAAAATGATATTGAACTAATATATTTCATTGCATTGAAAGGCAAATGCCCCATTCTTAATACCATAACATAACATCATATTGTGATTTAGCTAAAATAGAGACAGAAACTGACGCTAGAACAGAATGATAATTAAATTTCTTAGGAAACGAAACTACTGAATCTGAAACACAATGAGAACTAGGTGTCTTAGGAAATGAAACTATATTTTTTGTAGCAAGAGGTTGAGTTCCTGTAGGCTCTAAAATGTATAGTCCATTGTTGACTTCACCAAAAACTTGAGGGTTCTTCAAGAAAGGGCCCTGCAAAAGACCACCAGTATATGTGAATATGATGACACACTTGAAAGATAGACAAAGTTTATGAGCTGAGAGTAAATTATATCTGAAACTTGGGATATGAAGGACATTTGTGAGTATAAAATCAGGCAAAAGAGAAATAGATCCTACATAAGTAACCTTTACTCTAGATGAATCAGGTAACCTTATCATTAAAGGCTCAGGTAAGGGAATGAGAGATAAGAAAGAGTTATGATCAAATAACATATGCTTAGAGGCCCCTGAATCAATAATCCAATATTTAGAATTTGAATTATCTTCTCAATAACAAGAGGACGAATGTTCAGAAAATATATCAGCAGTCGAGTTGACATTGACTTCTGATCCAACAGGTTTTCCTTCTTGAATATGTTTTAAGAGATGAACAAGCTGAGTGAATTGATTTGGGGAGAGTTTTTGGGCAACATTATGATTCACAAAGGCATCAAGAATAGATTGATTCCCATCTGGTTCTTCCATTGAAGTTGCAGAGTTGCTTCTCATAGTTCCTTGAAATTTCTTAGATTGGTGAACTTAAAATCTGCTGAAAAACCTATTAGCCTGTAACAATTATCTATAGTGTGATTAGTCATCTTACAATAATTGCAGAATTGGTTGCTTTTCTTTTCTTTATAAGATGTGCTTCCTTTGAAATAAGTATTTCCATCCTTCTTCTGATAGTTGAATCTAGATCAACTTCACTTTTTTGTTGAGTGTTGAGTTGATTTTCTGAGATAGTTGATGTTCCTACCATGAAGGAAGAACTATCTCTAGGAAACTGAGAAGATAGATGAGTTTGTCTCTGATTTTCATTCTGCATCAAGAAAGAATATGCATGGTTCACAGTGGGTAATGGATTAAGCATAGAATATTTCTTTTGGCATAGGTATCATTCAGTCCCATGAGGAAATGAATGTGCCTTTCATCTCCTTTGAATTGAATCATCTTCTTTTCTTCCTTCACTTGAACACTCACTACAACACATATTAGCGTTTAGAGTGTCCAACTCATTCCATAACCTTTTCATCTTGGTGAAGTAACCAGCAATATCAGTAGATCCTTGGACTAAATCTGCTAATTCTTTCTGCAGATGATACAATTTTTCCCCATTGGGCTAGCCATATCTATGTTCAAGATCTGACCAAAGATCTTTGGCTGTTCTAGAGTAATTAAGAACACTGGAAGCAAGATCTTTGAAAAGAAAATTTAAAAGCCCAGATATTACCATATCATTGCAGTGATTCCAGAGTTTAAAGGTCGGATCAGCCAAGTTTGGAGCAGGACAAGCTTCGTCTATGAAGCCCAACTTATTTTTTGTTCAAAGAGAGATAAGAATAGACCTTCTCCATTCTGGATATCCTTTGCCATCAAAAGGAGTATTGACTAGGACCATTCCTGGTGCATCAGATTGATGAAGAAAGTAGGAATGAGAATTGTCAATGGTGATTCCATTGTCTTGTTGAACACTTGTACTAAGAATGCCTTCAGTGCTCTCGGCAGTGGAGTTTGGCATCTTTGTAAGGAATGAAGAATCGAAGAAATTAAAAAGATATGAGCTAGTAGATGTTACTACTCTTATACCATGTAGGAATATAGGAGAGAATGTATGGAAATTTTTCTTTATTTCCTTATGATCAATGTAAAGATTTCTACCACTATTTATACATGTAATTGCTGAAAAGGAAATGTAAAACAGAATATATGTATTTATTCTAATTCTGGCTGATTTTATTCTTTACCATGTATACAATTATTCTTTGTACAAATGTGTATCTTGTGAGCTGTGTATATCTTGTGAGTTGTCAGTATCAATACCATATCAATCCAAGTCAAACCACCCCAATAGATAGCTGGCCCAACTTGTCTTTAAGGAGTTCATTCTCCTATTTGTTATCTTGGTCTACAATGTCAACAGGAGTGGTTGCCATTTTGTTTGAAAGAAGCTTCTTATCCCCAACAGTTACATATATAATCGTAGTTTTTCTTGATTGTATTATAATATCATAAAAACGAGTTAAGGAGATCCTAAATATAAAAAATGAATATATAGAAGTGCGAAAGTAGAATGAAAAAAAAAGAAGCTTAAAACTAGAAATAAAAATATGAGAAAATCTATGAAAAAATATAAGAATTTACAAGATTGCAATTTTAAACTTTGATAAGGTCCAAGTAATAACGTATAGATCTATGAGAAGAAAATCCAATGTATTTACTTGCAAAGACGAATTAAAACAATAAATTCGGATCATGACCCTTAATGAGTAATTTACAACGGTTAATATGTAGAAACTAATCACAAAAGATAAATACCAAAAACAAATAAAAAATATCTATCGAACATTACCTTATACCCTTAACTATAAAGCTAGAAAATGTTGAAAGATGACTTCTCAAAGTACAAACCACAAAGGTTCAAAGAGCATTCAATATTATTACCAAAGTTTTAATGTAAGTATCATTATCAATAATTTCAATATACTGTGTTCTTAATGAATAAATAAGCACTCCTATTCATAGGAGGAAAAGGAGGCTCCTAGCACTAATAAACCCTACAATAATCATCTAAAACTTGGGCAAATAAGACCCTAGGTTAGTATTCAAGCTAGAAACTAAAGCCCAAATATTTGTGGTTGGACTAAGGACTTTTGGGGCTCTTTTGATTGTGGCTTTTGAGCCCCATTTGGACTTGATTGGGCAGTTGGTTTTAGCTTCACATAAGGGTTGAAATTGACCTCTTTTAGGGTGCTACTTTGGACCTCTCTGAGCTGAAATTTGGGATCCCAATATTGCTCCTTGTACATTAACTTGTACCATCAAATAGTTGTAGCAGCTGGAAAATTCATATCCCGTTGGCTTAGACTCTACATATCCAACAAGACACCTTTGAATCAACAATCGAAGCACATTGGGATTGTAATCCAACCCCTTGCTTTGATATCTTGTCATGGGCCTTCTTGAAGCTTTTAAAGTTTCATCCTTATCCTTCAATGTAGTATAACTTTCATGGATGATATCATATAACTCTTACTCTAAATGTATGAGATTAGGCTTCTATATTACTGTAAATTACTATAAGTTATGATATACTTATATTTTTAAATGTAATGATAGGACATCAAATTAAATTTACTGCTACTTAATTAGTAATAGATTTTTCCAAGGAAGAAAAAAAGTAAAATTCACTAGATAAACTTTTAAGAATAATTGTAACATGATTTTTTGAAAACATATAAAGATGTGTTGAATTAACATGTCCCGATTGATATCAAATTGAAGTCATAATCCAAATGGTCCTCTCGATGTCGTATATACCATCCCACACAACTTTTAGCGCTTATACAATGGAGTAGAACTTCCCCATCCACAAACCTATGTTTAAGTATGACTTAGTAAATTCATGTATTTTGTACAATAAATAATTCACTGAAATTCCTAGACAACATAGTCGTTTATTAGTTATCTATCTATGTATTTATATCTACATCTTCTATACTACCATAAAAGCATGAACTCCCAAACATGAATGTTGAATTACTATAATATCCTCAATTAAAAATACTCAATTTATTTTATTTAATTATTATATTATATTAAAAGTAGATACTTTTTTTACACTAAAAGATTGTGACTTTTCCAATGAGTTGTTACTTTTCCAAAGGATTGTGACTTTTTCAAAGGGTTGTGACTTTACAAAAGAGTTATGCCTTATATGATGAGTTGTAACTATTTCAAAGGATTATGACTTTTCCGATAAGCAGTAACTTTTTTGAAGGGTTGTGACTTTTCTAATAAGGAACAATAAGTACCTATTCATTGTACTATTTGTTAGCTATAAGTAGAGGGGTTTCCTCTCACTTTTAAACTACGATTATTTTAAGGTTTTCTAATCTTCTTCTTCTAAAACTATCCAAATATTATTTGCAACATTTAATTAAGTTCAAAATTCTATGAAATTGGAGGTACCACATAAGAAAGAGTTGGTGAACAAATTGTAACAAATCATTCATCAATTCACAATTGTATATTCCTCTTACGATTTTCATCACATATATACTTCAAAATTATTTATATCATTTTAGAAAATTAATAGCCTTTTAATTAACCTACATATTTTATTTATTAAAAAAATACTAATTTCCTACGAATAGTCACAACAATTTCTACCTTAATATTTCTTCGGTCATAAATCACAACCATTCACTCCTTATAAATTTTTGGTGATCTCTTTAATGTGACAATTTGAGATCATTTAAAATTTCCGTACATGATTCATCTCGAATCCATTGGTATGTTTCGCCAAAGTTCTTAGCATTGGAATTTAGGTATTTCCTTTCTATTAAAGAAGAAAAGAAGAGAACAAAGAAATGTGCAATTATCTATGAACTTTGCTTCTCACAGAAAACTTCTATATATAGTGCGTGGGAATTTTCATTTCTTTTTCTTGTTTTGTTTCTTTAATTAATTTTTTTGGTATTTTCATTCAAGATAGAAGTTAATAATTAGTGTTAACATAATGAGTGAACAATGACGAATACACACATTATAGATTATTTTTTCTAATAAAATAAATAGATCAAGCGGTGGGAAAGACAATAATAGTAAACAAATACGAAAAAAGACACATGTCTGGGGTAAACTATTTCTTCTTTATTTTTCTTTTTTTTATTCTTTTAACCTTAAATGAAGGAGTTTCTTCCTAATTTTGGAACACTAATGTTAATATAGCATGATCATATATTTTTGTCTTCCTTCTTAATTGGATATGAATTTTTCAATTTATTTTCTGGAGAAAGTAAAGTGTTGGTGGCAAGAGATTTCAATCAAATTGAACACTAGAGTAAATATATCATGAACAAATATTTTTGTGTTCCTTCTTCATTGGCTATGAATTGTTCAGTATATTTATATTGTGTTGACTTTTTTTAAGTATGATTTCCTATTATTTGTGTTCATTTTGATCTAAGAAAATGCTATGTCACAAGATACACTCCTTGCAAGCTATATAAAAAGAGATAAGAAAATAGTGGTTGATCACAAAATGATCTTAAATCAAGTTAAAGATTCTATAAACAAATAATTTAAATTTTATTCATCAATTAATTTTTTTTATTGAAAAAGTTTAATGTTTTGTATCATGATAGAACTTCTATAAGATACTAGATACTCTCATTAGACAACAACTATATGAAATGTATGGTTCATACAAAAAGATAGGACTACAATTCCACAAAGATATGGTAGAAACTTAAAGAAATAAAATATTTTTCACTATAGGTGATGTAGTTCATATATTAATATTAAATTATGCAACTGAAATAGGTATATCTAAAAGAAAAATTGGTCAACATATATATTTGACATACACTTAATTCTCTATTTAACCATCATTCGTTATAAGAACATTTCATTGTAACAACCTAATTTTTTTTAACTAATTTTTGATGTTATATTTTTTCTCTATAACATTCTACGTATAACAATGTTGAAATTTTCTGTAGAAGTACACTTTTGGTAAAATTACATCTCTATAATAGTCTTACTCAAATACTAAATTGAGTAATAATATTTTAAAAAGATATATTACGTATAAAGATAAAATATTGCACTATTTATGGTAGTAGTTAGTAGTGTGATGCACAATGAAGTATTATTATTTAAGAGAAAAATTGTACTTAAATGGTGTCCATCATTTATAGTCATAACCTCAAGAGGAAAGGCTATTGGTGACTTTTTCTTTATTGATATTATTTTTCTATTTTGCTGGTTAAGTTTGTTTACAAAATTGTGTAAAGTAAAAAAAAAAAAAGTACTAAAGAAATGTCACTTTCTCGCCATATTTAAATTTTGAATGTATTTTGAAATGTTTCAATGAAATCTAGTAATTTTGATCTCAAATAATTAAATTTATGACAACATGTATTAATCATTCAAAAGCACTTGGCCAGTGTTCTTTGAATTCATAATTATTTATTAAAAATCTTTAATTTAGTCATATTAATTATATTTTACAACATTATATATTATACAATATGATACACACGTGCAATGCACGCGCTGTAAAACTAGTATACCTTAAAAGTGCTTGATTTCCGTATAGAAGTAGAGTAAAGACAAAGCCTTCCTTCCCATACTGAAATATCAAACTTGTTGTACATCGATGAAACTAGTAAAATTGACTGTTTGATAAATCCTACTAGAAAATTATTTATATTCAAGAGAATATTATACAAGTGAACAACTTTGAAGAGTAATAAAACATAATTTACACAGTCCGTGACTTATTCTTTGAGAATGTAATTTATCTTTCAATATTTCTTACTTTCATTGTTCAGGTATAAGATAATTTTCTTATTTGATTTATTTTGGGTATTCTTTAAAAGACGAGTAGTTTCTACATACTAATTTTTGTCTTAAATTACTCCTAAGCGGTCAATGTCCCAACCTATCATTTTGATTAGTTTTCATAAGTAAAAGCATTAGATTTCTTCTCACAAAACTATATGTTGTTTTACTTGAATCTTGTCAATGCTTTTAACACCATTCTTGCAGTGCTTCTTTGAATTTTCCATATCTATATTTCTAGTTTTCAGATTCTTTTCTATTTTTCTTCTGCATTTCTTAATATTCAATTCGATATTTAGGACCTCTCTGACCTCACTGTTGTAATTATGTAATACAATCAAAAGAAAATAATGAGATGTTCACAACAAGGTTATATAAAATCGTAGTTTTTTCTTGATTGTATTATAACATCAAAACAATGAGTTAAGGAGATCCTAAATATAAAAACTTAATATATAGAAGTGCGGAACAAAAATGGGGAAAAAGATCAGAAAACTAGAAATAAAGATATGAGAAAATGTAAGAATTTACAAGAACACGATTATAAAGCTTTGACAAGGTCCAAGTAATAACTTACAAATCTACGAGAAAAAATCCAACAAATTTACTTGAGAAGACGAATTAATATAATAAATTCGAATCTTGACCCTTTATGAGTAATTTAGAAAACCATTAATATGTAGAAATTATTCACAAAAGATAAATACCAAAAAAGAAATAAAAAAGTTCTTTCGAAAATTACCTTATACCCTTCACTATGAAACTAGAAAATGTTGTAAGATAAACTTCTCAAATGTTCAAAACACTCTCAATATTATTATCAAAGTTTCAATGTAATTATCATTATCAATAATTTCAATTTATTGTGTTCTTAATTAACAAAAAGGCACTCCTATTCATAGGAGGAAAAATGAGGTTGCTAGCATCAATAAATCCTAAAAAATTCATCTAGAACATAGGCAAATACAACCCTAGCACAGCCCAAATAATTGTGGTTGGACTAAAGCTCTTGGGATCTTTTTATTAGTGGTTTTTGATCCCCATTTGGACTTGATAGGACTGTTGGTTTTAGGTTCAGTTAGGGGTTTAAATTGACCTCTTTTTGGGTGCTACTTTGGACCTTTTCTGTGCTGAATTTTGGACTCCAATATTGCTCCTTCTACATTAACTTGTACCACCAAATAGTTGTAACAATTGGATGATTCAGATTCCTTAGTCTTGGACTCTACATATCCAACAAGGCATCTTTGAATCAACAATTGAAGCCCATTGGGCTTGCAATCAAACTCCTTGCTTGATATCTTGTCATGAGCCTTTTTGAAGCTTTTAAGGTTTCATCATTGTCGTTCAATGGAGCATAACTTTCATTGATTCTAACATAAAACTCTTACTCTATAGGAAAATGTATGAGATTTGACTTCTATGCAACTGTAAATTAATAAAAGTTATGATAGATCTTTTAAGAAAATGTAATGATAGTACATCAAATTAAATTTAGTGCTACTTAAGTAGTAATGGATTTTTTTAGGAAAAAAAAACAATATTCAATAGATAAATTTATAAGAATAAGAGGTTGAAATGTGATTTTTGGAATAACAAATAAAAATATTGTAAACTAACATGTCCCGAGTGATATCAAATTGAAGTCATAATCCAAATGGTCTTTTCGATGTCGTATATAACATCCCACACAACTTTTAGTGTTGATGCAATGGAGTAGCACTTCCCCATCCGCATACCTATCTTTAAGTATGACTTAATAAATTCATGTATTTTGTAAAATAAGAAACTCACTTTGAAATTCCTAGACATCTGTAACGACCGGGTTCCGTCGTTACACAAAAGCCATGGAGAAAAATTTTGGGCCGAAAAACTTTTTCATAGTATCTTGAGATTTTCCAACCTAGTCCAGCTTTGGACGAAATCGGAGTCATTAAAGTCTAGAGAAATTTGGTAACAATTGGGTGATTTAATTATAAATTTGATCACATGAGTAGATGGATAAGTCATTAAGAAATTTGTACAACTTTACGGAATTGAATTCAGGTAAGTAGAACTCCCAAAATTGATCTTAGCGTGAACTGATAGTTTATGAGTGTCGTTGGTTGAAGGTGCATTGTGAAATGAGGTCTTGGAATTATTAAAATAGCTTATTGGTTCCGTGCAGGCCGCTGAGGACCGCTGTGGCGGGTCTGACGAAACTTAAGTCGAAAATAAACCCCAAAATGTCTTTATTCTGCACTTTTCGACTTTGAGAGTAAGGAGACGTACCCCAGGTGATTCTTGAAAATTTTCCACCATCTTTAAGGCTAAAGATAAGGTTTTAACTCCCCAAATCCATTTTTTGATCCGTAGAACGTAATCTAATGGGTAAATATCGATGGGGGAGAGTTTTGATCTGTAATTATGGTGGAAAAAGCCCTAATTTGGATAGTGGGATCATAGGTATGATCTAGGGTTGTTAGTAATTTGGATAATTAGTGATTGTTTATTGATTCCCGTATTATATTGATTGTTTGTAGACCAAGAACAACTAGAACGAGGTAGGTGATGGTTGTGATTCTATGATTGTGTGATGTATGTTTATCTTTGCTTCATTATGATACATGTATTATTGATCACACTTGTTGTAAATGAGAATATATGAATGATGAATGCCATGAATCATGACTTGATTGTATGATTATGAGAATGTACTTTGTGATTGTGATTGTGGCTTGTTGAATGGATCGGGGTGTTGTGTTCTGACACACTAACTTGGATCGGTTGCCATGTTTCGGCATAATTATGGGATCGGTTGCCACGTTCCAGTATGCTAACTATTTGGGTTTGGGTTCCATGAGATGACCAATGGCTTGTCATAATTGTGTATCTTGAGAAATGTGAAGTTGTTCGTTGTTCGTAAATGTTGATAATATTGTATATGTTCGATAGAAGCATGTGATTATATTGTAGTATTGATTTATGTATTTTACACTTAGTGAGATAACTGTGTGATACTGAACTTCCTCTTTCTTTGTTAAGTACAGGACATCTTCAGGCGGCTATTGACAGACCTCGTTTAGAAGATCAGTGATCGTTGTTTGAATTCAAGGGTGAGCCAGTTCTTCCAAGCTTCCCTTAGTTCTCATTTCGTCTATGTCCACATTTCGGACTTAGACTTTTCTAGTTAGTTGATTAGTTCATTAGTTTGGGGTTGTATCCCTTCTTGTTTAGACTTGTTGAACTTTAGATGTTTTGGTACATTGACTTCCGCATTGTTTAGTTGTTAGATCTTTTGGAAGTTTATGGGAACTTTAGTTTTTAGCTATTTAACTTGCTTCCATATCTTAAATGCTTTAGTTTTGGTTTAGTTGATTGGTTTGGGTTGTAGTAGTGGTTCTCCCACCGGAGGGTTAGTGTAGGTGCCAATCACGATGGTCTGGGTCATGACAAAGTTAGTATCAGAGCCTAGGTGTGTTGATCTCGATGTACCAAAACAAGTCTAGTAGAGTCTTGCGGAACGGTAAGGAGACGTCTGTACCTTTCTTCGAGAGGCTATAGGACTTTAGAAAATCTCTTTATTTTCCCTCGTCTCCTTTGATGCTATTACTTGATTCCAATTGGTAACTGGTGATTCCAATTGATATCTAACCTCCTTCACTCTTCTATCCGCACATGGTTAACACTAGATTCAACGGCGTCAGGCCCGTAGCTCCCGTCAATGCTCCAACTAAGGAATCTGCAGTGAGAGGTCGCGGTCAAGGCAGGGGTAGAAAAAGAGCTAGGGGTAGAGGCCGAGGAAGAGTGGCGTCTACTCTAGATGGGGTACCGTTCAAAAATGCCCCCTAAAATGAGGCCCCTCCCGTGCATCATGAAGAGATAGAGGAGAATGTTGAGGAGGTTGGACAAGAGGAAGAGGTGTAGGCTGAGACTACCGGCGTTCCTCCATAGACCCAGTGTTAGCTCAACAAATCATGTCATTCTTGAAAGCATTGGTTGGTCCTAGAGTGCTTCCTTCTGTTTAAGCAACTCAAGCTCCTGCCAATACTCTTATTGCTATCACTGTCCCCAAGGTGGGAAGGAATATAGGTAATGATGCTTTCTTTTGTCCCTTGTTGGGCTCTGTTATGACTGGTAATGAGCATGACATATTGACTAAGTTTTTGAAGCTAAAGCCTCCTGTATTTCTTGGTTCTGAAAGTAAGAATGCTTATGAGTTTATCTTAGACTGGTATGAGAGGGTTCATAAGTTATGAATTTTCCATCAGCATGGGGTTGAGTTTGTGACTTTTCAGCTTCAAGGTGAGCCTAAGCAGTGGTGGAGAGCTTATATGGAATGCAGATCTTCAGTTTTACCTCCACTTGCTTGGACCCAGTTTCATGCTATGTTTTTAGAGAAATATGTACCTAGGACTTTGAGAGATTGCAACAAGGATGAGTTCATGGCTTTGGAGCAAGGTGGTATGTTTGTGGCTGCTTATGAGGCCAAGTTCCATGCTTTGTCTAGATATGCTACTCAATTGGTGACTACTGAAGAGGAGAGGATTCGTTTATTTATTAGGGGACTAAATTATGAGTTGCAGCTATTATCTGTTCATATGACCTCTCCAGGGAGAAGCTTTAATGAGGTAACAGACTTTGTGAAGAAAGTGGAGGGGTTGAGGCGAGATGGTCAAGCTAAGGAATTGGCAAAAAGGGCCAAGAACTCGGGTAACTTTCAAGGTTCTTACTCTGGGGGTCCGGAAGGCCAACGCTTGCAGCCAAACCAATTCAGTCTGTTATGCCCGCCTCTACATTTAACTACTCTGGAACTCCACCCCATAATTTGATTCAGGATAGCCAGGGATTCGCGCCTTCGACGGGCGACAGACCATCTTTTGACTGTACTCGCTACAATTGTGGAGAAACTGGGTATATTAGGAGAGATTGTCCCCACCCACGTGTGTTAGATTCCGCACAGCAGCGAACTAGAGTAGTGGTACCCACGGAAAATGGTAATAATGGTAGAGGACATTCACAAGGTGGGCGAGGAGGTAATCAGCGAGGCAGTGGAGGTAGATGAAATGGTAACGCAGGCAAGGGTAACGTGCAACCAGGCTGGGAAGTAGCTCGTCAAGATGATAGGGCTCAGTGTTACGCCTTTTCGGGCAAGAATGAGGCAGAGGCGTGTGACGCAGTGATCATAGGTACTATTCTTGTCTGTGACCGGATGACTAATGTGTTATTTGATCCGGGTTCTACTTATTCATATGTATCTGTGCGATTTACCTCATAATTTGCTATGATTTGTGGTATACTTGATGGCCCTATCCATGTTTCTACCCTAGTTGGAAAGTCTGTCATAGTCACCCATGTCTATCGTGCTTGTCCTATTTTGTTTATGGGTTTTCAAACATGGGATAATTTGGTGATTTTTTATATGACTGACTTTGATATAATCTTAGGCATGACTTGGTTGTCCCCCTATTATGTTCTGCTTGATTGTAATACTAAGTCTGTAACTCTAGAAATCCCGGGAATGGAAAAATTAGAGTGGGAAGGGGTGTACAAGCCTAAGCAAGCTAAGATCATATCCTCCAATCGGGCTAGAAAATTGGTAGGGCAGGTTTGTTTGGCATATTTGGATCATATTAGGGATGTTGAGGTTGAGACTCCATCTATCGAGCATATTCCTGTGGAGGCGTAAATCACCCAGAAACACTCCAAAAACTGTTCTAAGTTTGGGAAGGAAGGAGAACGAGATTTCTAGCATGGGGATGGTGATAGCTTGCAGAATTCCGATAAAATCCACCATCCCGTCATCCGGGAAACCAGAATTCGAGCTGCAAACCCTTCGCGAAAGCTTGGCGCCCAGGTAGGCTAGGTTTATTTAATTGAGTAGCTTTAAAAACCGTTATTCACTGCGTGGTATGTTGAAATTGATGGTAGAATTCATGCTTAGGATTTTTGTGCATCGAAAAAGGGTTGACTATGCGTATATCCTTAAGTGTTACATTATTCCTATACCATAAGAAAAAGACCTAGTTCGTGGAATAGGGTTTAGGCGATTGTTGTGATTTCATGTTGGTGTGATATATATTTGTACCTAATGAATTTATTATAATGATGCGTGTCATGAACTTGAGCACTTGACTATATGATGTGGGTATTGTATGTTATGGATGTGAATACGATGATGATTGTGATGATTGGATCGGGTGTCACGTACCGACACACTAACATGCTAACTTGCATTGGATCGGATGTCACGTACTGACATGCTTACTGGATCAAGTGCTACGTTCCGGCACACTAACTTTGATCGAGTACCACGTTCATGTACACTAACAGTTTGGGTATGGGTTCCACGAGAGGACCATTGACTTGTCTTATAGGTGTAATTGCTTGTATTATTAATAATGTGGAATTGGACATGTTCCATGAAACGGTTAGTGGATTTTACATTATGTTCTTATATGTGGGGATTGCGACGGGGGAAGTTAATTGGCGATGCCTGTTTTGTAATGAATTGTGAATGGTAGAGACCCCATTTGGGTTGTAGTATGGTAAGGTGGAACTAAGGGTCCCGGTGCTATCCTTGTTATTTAGAAGGTGGTCATGGGTATTATCGTGGAGATTTGGGGTGGTGGTTAGTGATGGCGTTAGAGTTGGGTTTTTCCCCGGAAGGGGGTAGTAAGCCTTGATAAGCGTAATATGGGGTTATAAGTCGAGTGGAGACGAGAATTAAGTGAAGCTTAGTCGCGAGGGTTGACCGGGTTGGTAGTAGTTATTTCCGGAATGTTTTCTAATGGGATAGAATGATTAGGTATGATCAAGAACGGAGCGAGTAATGGTTAGAGCGTCTAAGGTGTTGGGGAAATATAAAGGTGGAGGAACGATTAGTCTTATTACATGCTTCGCTAGTTGAATACTTATATTATGTGTTCGGTATTCGGGTTGACCGATGATGCCTACCAGTACATGTGGTTGTACTGATACTACTCTTGCTATGCCTTTTGGTTTAGTCTGGTTGTTGGATTAGTGGTGTTTCATAGGTGAAGACGAGGGTAATTCTCCAGAAGCTTCGATTTTTCCTTCCGCATGGTGGGAGCGGTGTCTTTTTGTTATTTTGCTTTTACTTGTACTCTTAGTACCTCTTGTACCTATTTAGACCAGATCTATGGGGTATTAATTACTTTACAATTCTTAATCGAAATTGTATTCAAAAACTCTTATTGATAAATTACATGAGTTCCTTTCATTCGTCAGTTTTCCAAATTTTCCGCGTATTTAAAACATTGGGATATGAGGGTTCTCCTACTTAGGTGTTAGAGTAGGTGCATGCATGGCCCAGTGGGTTGGGTCGTGACAGGGGTGTTACACTATGGTATCCAAAATGAAGCCAACACCTAATGTAGAAGAAAAGTATGTTAAATAATGTAAGAAGTTTGACAAGATACGTGTACACAATGTCTGCTTAACTATAGTAGCTAATGTATAGGTTTTTTCTTTAGTTTGAGAAATAGGTGGTCTGCACTATTAACCTTTGTAACTATTTACTTTGATTTAAAATGAAACTATTTGTTCACCAAAAACAACACCGCAGCAACAATAGATACATCAAATGCAACAAATCGAGCAGCAACAACCAATAGCTGAGACGACAGTTGGATCATCAAGACTTTTCCAGAATTCTGAAGGAGGCTTTGTTAATTGCTCATGGAAATGAATTAGACAACTAGCCATTGCAGAAATGGCAATAAAAACTAAAGTAGCCGAAATTACTTCTTTTTTTTGTTGCTTTAGTCTGATTATAATTTCTGCAATGGATAGTTTTCTAATCCATTGCTTGTTCAATTAACAAAGCCACTTTCGGAATTCTTGGATGTCCTAGTGATCCACAGTCATCTCTGGTTGTTGTTGTTGTGTTAGTGGAGTCTATTATTGATGTATTCTATGAATGTAATGAACTCAAATCCAATGATGACTCTAACTAGCTTCTCAACTATATTAATAAGACTAAAGTTTAATTACAATTCCACAAAGTAAATGCAACAACTCAAAAGGCAAAAGCCCAAACAAAAATACAAAAATATTGAAAGTAAGAACTAGGATCGAATAAAGAAGGAGACAGGGGACTAGATATAGAGAAAGCAGGATGAGAAATACTGACTTAGCCTTAGCATAATCATAATGCCCATAAACTATTCTTTCTAACTAAGGGTCCTTTTAAACTAGTTGTTGATTGGACTTGGATCCCAAATCAACATTTGTGAAGGTCTTTAATTCTATTTCTTAACCCAATTGTTGCTTGTTTGACATCCCTATAGATATCAACCCTGGGCTTGGATTGATTAAAAAAAATACTCTCGTCCTCAAATAAGAACCTTGTCCTCACGGTTCGAGTCAAGAATAGTTTTAGTAGTGCAATCCCCACCAATTGTAGCTAACAGAATTTGTGCTATGGTGCCAAAGAATAGCATGTGATCCAGTATAATTTTCACAACATCAACCCACATGGGATCATCCACAAACAAGTGATGCTAATTATCAAAATCCTTAAAGTCAAAGAAGCTCTTGTCCAACACAACAAAAACATAAACTTGATCACCTATAAATTGTGTAGCACATGTAATAACAATTGTATACTTAAAAGGAAAAAATATAACCTTAGTAGAAACCAAGCCATTGATATGTGCCATGTCTGTCAAGAAAATAACTTCTAATTGTGTGTTACCTATCTTGCGGATACACGTATAATCACATACGCGAGCATAAACACTTGCACTAGCAACAATCAGTTTTGGTCGAAAAAAGGTTACACTCTCATATGGGTCCAATAGAGCAATAGACACTTCAAAGTTTGCACTAAGAATTCATGTAACACATTTCTTTCATCGATTTCCTTAGGTTATCAAATTACTGATTTACAGGGTTGATATTATTATCATGATCTCTCGATCTCTAACTTCCTACCCTAGTGGACCGTCTAACTACATTGTTGAGCGAGGATAGACAGACTCAACAGTTGAACATTTATTTTCATCCTATTTTGTAACCAAGTACGGTGTGGGTGTCAATCCTAAACACAAATATAAATAAGTGATGTGCAAGAAATATCGTGCTCCTTGTATTCTCCGTTCTATCTCTATCTATTCATCTCTCGAGTTCAAGGATAGACAATGAATTTATTCGAATGGTTGCCTAATATCAAAATACTAAATCAAGAATAACCAAATTAATTCATAAAAATGATGTTCAACAATCTGTAATGACCCAGAACTTGAGTTCTAGACTAAAATGGTGATTGCGAATAAATTTTAATTTCTTTTTCGAAATGGTTTTCACCAATAGGTTCCAAATGCCTTGGGTAACATTTTCAAGTAAAGATTTTCGGAATTAAACCTCATTTTCAGAATTGGTTCTTGAGTTGATTTGATGCATTTTTTAAAATGTATGATTTTAGTGTTATTATTTCTGAAATCTTATTGTGATTACTTGATTTAATTAAATTGTGTGGCTTTGGACATTGTTCCTTAGTCAAACTATCTGCCATATGATTTTCCTTCCTATAGCTATGTTTTACCGGAGGGTTCCCAAGTTGTTGCAGTAGTTTCCTGCAATCACCCAAAATAGTAGAGTAACATGGATGATCATCATCAAGCATATAAATAACTAGTATCTGGGCATGTGCGTTGCACGTGTACTCCAAAATGATGAATATGAACTATTAAAAAATCACATAATTTCTTTTAAAATTTTAATTGTGTTACAAAACACAATTAAAATTTGAAAAGTAAAATGATAAATGTTTATAGTGTATAATTAACTCATAAGAAGAAACTTTTTTGCATTTAGTCATCCCCTTAATATAATTTCGATATATAAATTTTAGGGAAAAATGTTTGAAATATATCTGAACTTTGATAGAAATTGTTGTAACAATACCGAACTTTGGAAAGGACCTTTTACCCTACACTATTTAATAGTGTATTTTAAAGGTATATATGTGCCCACATGAACATCATAAATATTGCATCATTATAAATAGTAATGTGTCCATGTGGGCACATATATACCTTTAAAATACACTATTAAATAGTGTGTGTGTGGGGGGGGGGGGGTAAAGGGACCTCCATAAAGTTTGGTATCGTAAGAG
>JAJOOF010007768.1:0-33925 GCA_029582545.1 Solanum lignicaule | reverse complement strand
TAGACCCATTTCCCACTCAATTTGACCCCCTGAATAAGAATATGAAGTCGAATTTCTGAAATCATGCACGGATTTTGAGATATATGGAAATTACAATTATAGGTGTTTTCGAAGCACATTTTCGGGCATTTTTTGGGGTCGTTTCAGTCTTGTCCCGACATCCATCTAAGTTATTAGAGGCTTCATAGATAGAAAGTCAATAGTGCAGTTGTCTTTACATTTTCATTATCTTATGTATTAAGATTTGAGTTGCCATTTTGGCTAGTCGAATGTTGATCTTTGAAACATTCTTAGTATATATTGAGTAGTTCAGTTTACTTTATAAAGCATTTTTCATGAGTAAGTCTTCCGTTGAGTAAGTAAGCCAGGCCAAGGGTTCTCTTAGGGACAACAATGGTTCTCGAGTGTCGGCCACGTCCAGGGTGTAGGCTCGGGGCGTGACACTTTTGCTGAAATTGTAATCTTTACCAACAAGAAATAGACTGATTTAGCAATCACCCAAATTGAATCCTATTGTCTGCAAGCTCATATCAAGCCAATAATTAAGTCCATATTAATCATTTCTCACTTCCATTTCGGAAGAGCTATGTTCTGAGTCACACCACATGACATTTGGTGTTCAACCTTGACTTACTGGCAATTTGGGCACTTAGCAACAAAATCTGCAATACACATTTTCATACTATTCCACTAATAAACATCTCTCAAGTCATGGTACATCTTTGTGGAACCCAGATGGATCGAATATCTTGAACTATGAGCTTCTGCCATGATTCTCTCTTGGAGCTTATCCACCTTTGGAACACACAATCTACCTTGATATCTCAACACACCATCCCCTCTTGTTCAAAAGACATCACTTTCTGTTTATAAACATGTGCCTTCAAGTCAAGTGGGATGACATCCTTATCTTGTTTCTCGTTCACTTCCACCACCAAGGATGATTCAGCCTCATTCATTACAACAACTCCGCATTCACTAGAATCTACCAAAGGACTCCCAAATGTGCAAGTCTGTGCACTTCCTTTGCTAACTCTTTCTTTCCTTCCTCAACATGAGCAATACTTCCCATGGACAACCTGCTAAGGACATCAACAACAATATTAGCCTTACATGGGTGGTAGAGAATACTCAAGTCACCTCATCTGCCTAAGGTTAAGTTTCTTTTGTCTGAAAACATACTAAAGGCTCTTGTGGTTAGTGAACACATCCACATGCACACCATAGAGATAATGACGCCATATCTTAAGAGCAAACACCGTTACTGCCAATTCGAGATCATGAGTTGGTTAATTCCTCTTGTGGTCTTTCAACTGCCTAGAGGCATAGGCTATAACCTTAACATTCTACATAAGCATACAACCAAGTCCAACTCTAGATGCATTGCAGTATAAAACAAAACCTTCTGTTCCCTCTGGTATGGTCAATACTAGAGTAGTAGTCAATCGAGTTTTCTTGAAATATTTTCTCACAAGCCATAGACGATTGAAACTTAGCCTTCTTCTAGATTAACTTATGGGGATGAAATGGATGAAAATTCTTCTACAAACATTCTGTAGTAACCAACTAAACCCAAGAAACTTCTTATGTCAATCAGGGATGTGGGTCTGGGCCAATTCTTCACTGCCTCTGTTTTTTTAGAATCAACTCGAATACCTTTGCCAGACACTATGTGGCCTAAGAACGCCACAAATTCAAGCCAAAATTCACACTTTAAAAGCTTGGCAAAGAACTCCCGATCCTTAAGAGTTCGGAGGACTATTCAGAAATGATTAACATGATCCTCATTTCTAGAGTAGATCAAGATATGCGTCAATGAATATGATAACAAACATATCCAAATACTGCTTAAATACTCTATCCATGAGATCCATGAATGTTTCAGGAGCATTATTCAAACAAATGGACATGACAAGGAACTCATAATGACTGTAACGGGTCCTAAAAACTGTCTTCGGGATGTCACTTTCTCTCACTTTCAAATGATGCTAGCTAGATCTGAGGTCTATCTTATAGAAGCAAGTGACACCCTGAAGTTGGTCAAAAAGGTCATCAATTCTCGAAAGGGAATACTTATTCTTTATGGTGACCTTGTTCAACTAGTTGTAATTGATACACATCCTAAGGGAATCATATCCTTTTTTTGCATGAATAAGCCCGGAGCGCTCCAAGGTGAGACACTTGGTTAGATAAAGACCTTATCAAGGAGATCTTGCAACTATTCGTTTAACTCAGCTAGAGCCATTATGTATGGCGGAATAGAGATGGGTTGAGTATTTGGAAGGACATCAATTCGAAAGTCTATCTCCCTTTCGGGAATGACTCTAAGAAGATCGTCAGGAAAAATAAATGGGAACTCATTTACGACTGGGACTGACTAAAGAGGTGGTGTCTCAACTCTAGAGTCATTAACTTTGACTAAATGATAGATGCACCCTTTGGAGACTAACTTTCTAGACTTAAGGTATGAGATGAAATGACCCTTAAGCACTATTGGATTACTCTTATACTCTAGGAATGACTCATTAGGGAACTAAAACATGACCACTCAGAATCTACAATCGACTGAGGCATAACCAGCATAAAGTAGTCCATGCCTAGAATGACATCCAAAACCATGTCTAATTTAACTAAATCAGCCATGGTGTCTTTGTGATGATTGGAGATGGTATAATCACGATAGACTCTTTCTGCTAAAATCGACTCACCTATAGGTGTTGAAACACTGAATGGCTCAAGAATTTATTCATGACAAGTTCCAAATGTCATAACTACGTAAGGAGTTACAAAAGATCAACTCGCACCTTGATCAAGTAAGGCATAAATATAAAGAGAAAGGACTTTAAGCATACCAGTAACGATATCTAGCGAGTTCTCCTGATCCCAGCTACGAGCCATAACATACAAACAATTTGTACCCCCGTCTTTTCCTGAAGTAGCACCCCTTTGGGCCACCATGATTGTTGGAACCGTTGAACAAGATTGGCTCTATTACCCCATTACCTTGCCTCCCATTTGGGAAATCTCTCTGAAAGTGACCCGTCCAACCACTCTTAAAACAACCATTTGTGTCATCATGACACTCTCCTAGGTGGGTCCTGCCGCGCTTAGCACAAGGTAAGCTCCAAAACCCCTGTGCTACACTTCCTTAAGACTAAGGACCCTGAGCTTGGAAATTTCGAGAATTCTGGTTCTGGTGATCATTCTTGTTTCTGGGTGCAGGTGCACTAGCTGATGATGGAGAATGTTCAGATGACATTTGATGAAAGGATGACCAATTCCCATTTTTAGGCATTTGCTGGCTAGACTCATAGTTTGTTGTCTTGACCCGCTTACTCTGATACTCTTTCTCTATCTTTCAGCTTATCTTCCTCCACTTGTTGCACATGAATCATAATTCTAGCTATGTCCATGTCTCCTATAAACAAAGCCGCCTAACCTTCCTTATTTGATAAACGGGAGACACCTGATACGAACAAGCTCATTTTGCTCCTTATATCAGCCACCATCTCTGGAGCATAAAGAGATAACTGGGTGAACTTAAGGTTGTATTCTTGCACACTTGTTGACTCCTGTTTCAGGCTAATGAAATCTCTTGCCTTTTCCTCTCTTAGCTCTTAGGGAAAGAAACGTCCCAAGAAGGCATTCTCAAACACAGTCCATCCTAAGAGTGGTGCACCTTCTCCTCTTGTTTTTTTCCATTGTTCGTACCATATACTGTAACACCCTTGAGTTGATATGCAGCCAACTCAACACAAACATGCATAATTTCAAACACCTTCTAAAGCTCATACACAAAAAATTTTGGATCCTTGTTGAGCTTTGACCCCGTGAACTATGTGATCCATCCTTAAGAACTCCTAAATTTTAGAAGTATCAGTCACATCCTAACGACCCACACTCTGTTGACCAGCCTTATTTGTCACATGTAACAACCCAAAAATTTACTCTTCGAATCTGAATCATTTGTCTCAAGTATATGAGCTTGAACCTGGTGAGGTACTACTTGATCATATGTTTTTAGGTTCTTTACCTAGTGTAAAAAGGGTATCGGAAGTGAATTAGTGTCATAAGAGACCTCTAACACTAAGTCAAGTTCAAAGTCTTTTCTACCGGTTGAATTTTCGCATTAGTTTATGCAAGGGTCAACTTCAAATGACCATATCTCTTAGAATATCAAGAGTTACGTGGTCCATAACCTATAAAATAAAAGATCTAGGAATCTTCTTTCCAACGCCACCAAGTTTGCATCAATTGTAGTTTGGAGTAAAAAGTTATGCCTATTTTACTGGGCACTATCTTGTCACGCGCCGGCCGTGCGACAGGGGAATCTTCCGCACAGGCGCGTGGTGAGGCAGCAACTATTGCCTTCCTACGCGGTTTGCTACGCGCCTGAGGCATTTCCCGCGTCGGCACTTGTGTCTTTTAAAAAAAACCCAAATACGTAATCACCTCCCTAGTTCATAAATTTACCCTAGAAAGAAAAGCTTTCAAGAAACTAACTTCCTCCAAGGTTCATCCATCATCCAAGGTAAGATTTTACCATAGAACTTTATAATTCTTTCATATTAACGCGAATTAATAACTCATACTCATGAAATTCATTGATTTTCAAGAAGGCAAAATGGTCTGGTGGACCCTTATACTTGTATCAGTTTGTATTCTAAATCCTTGTACTTACCCCTTTGTCATCTAGACCCTTAAACTCAATTAAAATGAGACTTTTAAGCCCCTCCAACCATGTGTGTTGCTCACTCTCTTTTATATAATTGACATGTCATATCCACGTCAGATATATTAATGCCACATCATAATTATTTCATAACTATTTTTTAAAATTATTAACCAAAATTATTTAATAAAATATAAAATAATAATATTTTAATTTATTATTGGCATTTCTAATTCTCCCTATTTTCACTATTTCACCACCAAAAGAAAGTCATCGCCGGCGTCGTCGCCATTTTTGCCGGCGAAATCACATATACTTTCTCCCACACCCGTCTTCATCTCTGTCACACACCATCACTATTTTTCTTTCCTCCAACAACCTCCACAGCAACAACAACCTAAGCTACCTAACAACCAGATCTGGCCACCGCACAACCAGATCTGACCAAACTTTTTGCAATCGAACGCCGACTACTATTTTCACACCCCAAATTGCTTACAAATACAATTTCACATCAATTTTTGCCTTGAAACTCGTCGAAATCTACCCAAAATTCGCCTGAGATTTTCTTGGGTTATCGAAATGGGTTGAAAAAGACAAGTTTAAAGGATTAGAAGGAGACGATTGTTGTGAAAGATTGAAGATGGGGACTTGCAAACTCCCCTCTCCATCCTCTCAGGTGTACCTGCAAACTCCCTCGCCGGCTGCCGCCTCTCATTCTGACGGAAAAAGGACCAGAGTCGGCTCTCTCCCTCTCACACCATTGCTAATCGCCGAGCACCGCCATGAAACCAACACGAATCTCTCCCTCCACTGATAATCGCCATGAAACCTGATGTCACCAAAGTGCCAATGCCAAGATCGGGCTAAAGAAGATAACTATGGTGTGGAGAAAAAAAAAAGGTTTGGGCAGCGATGGGGAAGGGGCAGCTGAAAAAGTGGTGTGGGGAAGAAGATGGATTCCTTTTTTTTAATTTTTTTATTATATAATTTTAATAATTTAAAATTTAAAGTTTAAAATATGATGTTCACTCGCCTTAAATGCGTGTAGTCACACTCTCTCGCCAACTCAGCTATTTTAATGCCACATAAGCATGGTCAATGGTCAGAGAGGTTTAATATATTGTGTTTTATTGAGTATAAGGGTCCAGATGACAAAGACATAAGTAGAAGGATCCATAATACAAATTGGTACAAGTACAGGGGTTCATCAGACCATTTTGCCTTTCAAGAAAGCTCCTCAAGAACTCATCTCTAAGGTTCAAGTAACAAATTCTTGTAATCTTTTCATCCAAAGATCTCACCTTTCTCAAGAATTTGGAGCGTATAAGGTGTATAAGGCTATTCATAGTGATGGACTTAGTTCGTCCTCACTTCCTACATCTCAATTCAGTTGGTAAAAGATTAATCTAGGGTTATACCCTTAGTTTAAAAAAATCTTGATATGAGTTAAGTTATTTATTCTGAGTTCTAAATTCTGGATATGAGTTAAGTTGTTGATTCTGAATTCTAAATTCTTGATTATAAGTTGCACTATATTATATATAATTATTGGGTTGTTGTTCATGATTTTATTTCACATGAACCCTAGTTGATGATACTTTGTTGAAAGCCTTTGTGCATTTATTTCCATGCATTGATTTTGGAATTTTAAAGTGAGTTTAAGAGTATTTTAAAGTATCTTTTGAGAAGAGTGTAAGGGATCACAAATGGTTCCAAAAGTACAATTTTCACATTGAAAAAAGAACTACGATTTATGATTAGTATGACAGTCGAGTATGCCATCAATGTTTAAGCAGTATGACATCTAGATATGCCATCAATATTTATGCAGTATGATTTCTCGAGTCATCAATGATCAAATCACAATATATTTTCAGATATAGTTTTCATGATTACAACCTAAATACAAGTTATTTCAAGAGTTTTAAGGAAACTTTAATGTTTCTGAATGTATCATTTTTACATTGAAAAAGAGAGCACTATTTTCAAAAAAAGTATAAAGAGTTTTCAGAAAGATTTAATATAGCTTCAGTTACCTCTTAAAGAGGCCTTTTGAGAAATTATCTCAATCCAGAGAGTACTTTTACATGAGCATACAATTACATTTTGGGAGTAGTATTGAGCACCGATTTGGGGTAAGAGTTAAGATAACTCAGACTTCATAAAATACGTAGCCAACGTAGATAGGATCATACCACAAGACGGGTGACTCTTAATCTACCTCAAAAAGGCCTTTTAGTGGATCCGGCAATTTAGTTGCGTCTTATACTCTGATAAGGTACAGGGCGGCTTTGGCAATGTGGGTAAGACGTTGTGTCATCACTAGGCTCATAGTAATAGTTGTTAGTTAGAGAAACTTCCTAGTAAAGTAAAGTATATTTTTATACATACATTTCAGTAGTATTTACTATTATTGCATTCCTACAATAAGAGCTTAAATGATTTTCATCATGATTTATACTATATTTCAGTTGAGTTATTTTCAGCCTTTCAGTTCAATTATTTGTGTTATTCAGCCCTATTACATACTCGTACATTCAATGTTCTAATGTCATTCGACCTGCATCGTTTCAGGGTGCAGATTCAGGTACTTAGGATCATCAACAAGAGACCCGTTGAGACCACATCATTCGCTTATCATTTTTTTGTGAGGCCTCTTTGCTTTCAGAGGACTCTAGTTTTATGATTTGCTAGTAGTAACGCTTTGAGGTATCGTGTGTCTTTTTCCGATACCTATCTTTGTATAGTAGAGGCTTCATAGATAGACATTCTTGTAGTATTCAATTTTATATACCCTATTTAAAACTTTATTTTTAATACTCAGTATATTCAAATTAAATTTAAAGATTTGAGAAGGTGCTTTAAAATAATTCTTTAGTTTTGATGCTTGTGTATTCTTGAGTTAGTCTTCCGCTTGTAGTCAACTAGGATGGGGGTTCTCTTGGGACCAGCAATGGTTCTCAAATGCTGGCCACGTCCAGGGTGTAGGCTCGAGTCGTGATATCACAACCTGAGTCAGCATCTTAATAGCATTTCTGAACTCAGCATTGGTGACACCGCCCTGAGGGGGTTGCACTTTAAGTGCATTGAGATCTTCTTGACCTTGATGATTAGAATTCCTCCTAGTAAGACGTCCACAAATAGCTCTTTGTGGAGGCATGATCTGAAAAGACACGCGTAAGCACGATTTAAAAGAAAAATTTATATAGTTAAACTATATCGCACAAACGGGAGTATGAAAAAAAATGAGACAATTCATAATAGCCTGTAGCCTCCCTATCATTGATATGGGGCGCTCCACACTGATAAGAAGGACTCTACTAGATACGACTTCATAGACACCATAGGGCACTTGAACTCTGTGCTCAGCTACCAAGTTCGTCATGCCTCGATCCTGCACCCTGGATGTGATCGATACTCGAGAACCATTTATAATCCCCAAGCGAATCCTTGGTCTGACTGACTTCTTAGCAAAACACTTAATCAAACATTTCTAGTTTTAAATAATTGAAGGGAGACATTTAAGTCAAATATTTTTTGAACTGTCTGAGAATACTGAATGTATACAGTAATAGCTTAGCAAAATATCTAAATATAAATACAGAGAGACTCTCTAACATTGTCTATCTATGAAGTCTCTACTGTCTGAGACAGGCATCTGGACAGACCCACGACAACCTTAAATAAAACTACTAAAACAAATAAATGACTAGAGTCCTCCGAAAGCAAGAAGGCCTCACCAAAAACGGGTAAAAAGTTGGGTGATATCAACGATGCGCCTATTGATGATCCTGAAACCTGTATATGCATCATAAGATGATGTAGGTCGAATGACATTAGTACATTGAATGTACGAGTATGTAATAAGGCTGAGTGAAATATTAACTGGAATAAAAATATTAGTCAACTGAAGTAAAGCATAAACATGAGATAAAATCATTTAAAATTCACAGATAAAAAGCAATAATAGCAAATATTGAACTAAACTGGAATATATATATATATATATACACTCTTTACTTTACTGGGGAGTTTCTCCAATTAACAATTATCACTATGAGCCTCGTAATGATACAACATCTTACCCTCGTTGCTAGAGCCACTCTATACCTTGCTGGAATATAGAACGCAATTGAACTGATGGATCCACTAAAATGTCTTCTTGAGGCTGGTGAGGAGTCAACCGTCTTGCGGTACGATCCTATCTACGTTGGATACGTAGTTTATGGGATTTGAGTTGTCTGAACTCTTACCCCATATCAATGCCCTATACTACTTCCAAAATAATATATTGGTATAATGTGCTCATAGTTTGATAAACTATCTGTCTATCTGAATAAAGGGTTAGACCAAGCTCAAATCAGTGAGTCGAAGCACAAATCTTTCTAAAATATATCTTTCAAAGTCATGTATATAACTTAAATCATGTAAAAGTTTTCTAACTTGCATATCTCATAAATATTCAAAATTAATTTTCATAATAGCATAAAGGCTTTAAACTCATTCTTTGAAATATAAGCTTCATAAAATTATAACAATGTCAACAACAATGAAAAACCTTACTAAGGAAGAATATAGGTCAAGGATCTTTAATTGTGAATAATTAATTTAAAGAAATCGAGCAATTCGGGTCAAAATTAGGGATGAATTCAAAGTGGGTTTGATAATCCTAACTATGGAATTTAGTTCATGAACATTGATAAATCTTGGATATGATGATGAAAGGAATTTTTCATTGAAGTCTTACATACCTTGATCGCTCCAATTACCGAAGAAAAGTATGATCTAGGAAGAAGACCTACAAAACCTTTCTTGAACCTTGGAGATGAGTTCTTGAGGAGCTTTCTTGAAAAATCTATGAATTTCATGAGTATGAGTCATTAATTCGTGTTAAGATGAAGAAATTATGAAGTTCTATGGTCAAATCTTACCTTGGATGATGGATGAACTTTGGAGAAAGTTTTTTTTTTAAAAAAAACTTTTCTTTCTAGGGTAAATTTATGAATTAGGTAGGTGAACTACATTTTTGGAGGGTCATTAAAGCCTCGGACGCCCACACTCTCACGCAAAAAATGCTTCAGGGGCACGCACAAAAAATGCCTTGGCTGCGCGGCCGACGCGTGGCAAGACATAGTCCACTAAAAATGGCATAACTTTTCACTTCGAACTTCAATTAATGCAAACTTGGTGGCGTTAGAAATAAGACTCATACACCTTTAATTTGATAGGTTTTATTCCACGTAGTTCTTTATATAGTGAGAGATATGGTCATTTGAAGTTGACTCTTGCGTGAACTAATGCAAAAAACTTAGCCGGTAGAAAGACTTTGAACTTGACTTAGTGTTAGAGGTCCCTTATGACCATAAATCACTTCCGATACCGTTGATACATTTGGTAACACACCTTAACATACATGAGCAAGTAATACATCACCTGGTTCAATCTCATTTACTTAGACGAACGATTCAGATTCTAAGAGTAGAGTTACGATGTGTTACAACAATACATACGATTAAAAACATAACATTTTATGGCATAAGATACAATGTTATTTATGTATTTGGAGGGCTTATAATGATATCTAGGAGTACTATATTATAATCTACAAAAATTAAAACTTACACGATATGTAGTGTTTTAATATGGGACACACGTGCAACAACACGTTCCCAGAAACTAGTTACACTAAAAGTAGAAAGCTCTCAAGTTAAAAAGTGGATATACGTTTTATCATTATAAATTATTAAAAATATATAAAACATCTAATTAATTAAATATATACCAATGCTAAATTCTAAAAGTTGGAAGATGTTAAGTAAAAAACTTTATGATGGTAATTAAAAATACAATCTCATTGTAACAAAAACAAAAGTACACAAAAACGTGTGAAAAAAGTAACGGACGACTTTTATGGATGTGAAAGCTAAATGAGCAATAATCAATTCATGAGTGGCTACATAAAATGTAGGAGAGAATGAAATATATAATATATTAAAGTATGATAAATCACAACAACGACATTAAAACAATTACTACAAGTATTTTAAAAGGCGGGGGCGTGAGGTGAGATATTTTATGCAGTATGGGGTGAGATGTAAGCCCTATGACATGGGACGTAAGTTTTATGTTTCTACCGAGTGTAGTTTCATTTATATTCAATTCATAATTTTATTACTAAGAAAATAAGCAAAAGTAAAACTTTCAGTTATTTTACAAATAAATTTTAATGAATTACCTATAATATATAGAAAAAAATATTATGATTTTTTATTTGGGAAAGGTATTAATAACCAATAATGAAGAAAAAAGTATTACAATTACTATTTGAGAAATATTATTAAACCAATAATAAAAAAATATGATTTAAAGCAAAAAAGGTTCAAAAAAAAAAAAGCGCCCAGGGCATACGTTTTTATGCCCAAGGCTTACGTTTTTACACTTGAAACTTATGCCTCAAATTCTAGGACTTGCAGCCTATGGATCTACGTCTTTAATTTGTGCCGGGAGCATTTTTGACACACCCCGCCCTGAGACTCGCATGGGACTCGCTCCAAAAAGCATTTTTAAAAATGCTGATTACTACAATATTAATATTGTAAAAAAATTTCCACTACTCTAAATTGAATAGTATATAAAGTGCAATATATTTCATTTTGTTCACCTCCATACTATATTTCTTTCAGTTCATTGAAACATATGACAAAATGGTTACTTGCATTATCATTTGGATTTGAATTTATGTTTGTATATTTATTAGTTGTGTTTGATCCAAAGTGTTTTCTCATTTTCATTGCTATGTAACTTTATTGATTTTATTTTGTTTAAGGACGATTAGCTTGGTAAGTTTGTAAAGAAAAATAATATTATTAGCAGACTTATTGTTGATTGAATCAGTGGTAGTACTAGAATATTCATTGTACTTAATATGACTATACTTTTAGATGATCGATTCTATAAAATGTTTTAGATCTACCTTTAATTTCAATCTTATTTTCATATGTATTATATTTAGTATGAAGTTATAGAGATCAGATATGGTCAAATTTTATGGGGGCGATCCATATCATCCATCTACCTTGAGTTTTATATTTTTTTCTTTCCATTGACACTTTTATTTTGATTTTTACTTCTTCTTTTTCTATTATTTTCTTTCTTGTCTGACAAAAATATTTTGTTCTTGCAGTTATTTTATCTTTGCATTGTTGCAATTCTCTTGATGGACATATTTAAAGAAAGAGTGATGAGAGAAATGTAATTTTTCACCATTATTTTTCTAGGCCAAATCCATCGGTACCCCCCTAAAGTTGACACCAATTTTCAATTAGACACTTTAACTAGGCTTTATTTATTTTAGACACCTGATCTTAGGCCCCACTATATCATTTTGACACTTTTTATAATGTGTGTTTTACACTCGCTAATGACGTGTAAAGTATCAAATTAAATAATGACACTTGTCATTTGTGTCCAAAATAATTCTTAAATAATCAATTTTGACAAAACATAAAGTAGCCAATAAAGGTGACCCATGGAATTTTCCCCACATAATTAAAAAGAAAAAAATTTAACTGATTAAATTTTTTTCAAGCCTTCTTATTGTCTTCTCCAAATGCCCATTTTGCAGAAACACCACCCCGTCCCTCCTTGCCCCTTGGTCTTCTTAGTCATACACCAAACTCAAATCATAAGGTATAAATTTTACAACTTGTACATAAACAGTCCGATATTTATAACATCCGTAAGAATTTGAAATCTTGAAATTGAAATTCTTACATAAAATTTCAATATAGGTGGATTCAAATAGATTCGATGCACCAAATCATACCTCACAAAACAATAAATTTCAGAAAAGAACAAAAGCTTCGACATGACTCCAAATTCTTCTAAATCAATAACAAAGCAATTAAATTAATTTAAAATCATCAAAATTAACTGAACAAAAACATTAACAGAAAAGTAAAGTCAGAAGGCCGATGAAGAAAGATGCGTGAAAAAATCAAATCCACTCCTATATGCAAACATTAAATTCCTCCAAGAAAGAATCTCATGATTATTTCAATATTTAAATTTTCAAATAGGTATATTCCTTATTTTTCATTTTGGCACTCTAACTTAGCCTTGTTCCATTTTAACCCTTAAACTCTATCTTTTATGTACCACTAGTATTTGAATACGTGCGTTGCACGTATATCCCATATTATATGGTTGCATAATATATGTCTATAGTTATAAATTTATGTATAAATAAAAAAAATAATTTGATTGTAATATAAATTGGAAAACATGTATAAGATAAGAAATCAAAACAAATACCCTCAAATTTCAAACTATAAGCATAATAAGAATATATATTTCTAATGAGTTTAATAAATCATACCTCGCAATAATCCCTGCAATTCATTGAGAAACTTTCAATCCATACATCAACATTCAACCGTGTATATATAAAGAAAATTTGTAATGTACAACAATAATTATATCTATATTTTTGAAAACACTATAAAGTCAATTTTCCTTTTTGCATTATAATATGGATTGCACACAACAACTTCTATTAAAAAAATGAAAGACAAAATTAGGAAAAATAGTATGAATAAATTGGAATGAAAAATGTAAAATTATAATAAGAGGAAGAGAAGAAAAATCCAGTAGAATATATTTACCTAACCATGAATAAGGAAGTATGTTGAGTAAAAGAAGAGTAATGCAAAAGTGTGAGCTGGAGGAAATTGAAAAATATAATAATCTGTATTGAATAATGAAAAGACAACTCTTCAATTTCTGCAAAAAATTTATTACTACGAGCTCAAGATAATATTTATTAATTTAATAAATGACATAAATAAATAACATACATTGTACGTAATCATAACTTTTCAAATTCTTCTGTTATGAGATTTATGATTATAATTAAAAGCAATATCAATGTACTCATTTATCAAGAAAATAACAATTTAATTATTAAAGGGCTTATGAACTTCAAGTTCTACCATTATGTGATTAAAATATTTGTATTTAATTAAATAATTAGTCAAATGTTAATTTAGTAAAGGAGGAAAATGGTAATTCAACTTTTTTACTTTGGAGCTTCCCACTCATAGTAATATATGATTTAAACACGAAATACTAATTTTTATATTTTTTATTTGTGTTCTTCAATTGCAGTTTCTTATTTTAAAATTTGACGTCTTTCTATTAATTTTCATAAAAAAATTAATAATTAATAAAGGAACATAGATTTTTTCTTTGAAATAATAATATTACTTTTTGAATTTTCTCTGTATTTTTGTATGAATAAATCGACGAAAGTTTTTTGATTTTCTTTCTTAAACATTCAATTAAATTAAATAACACTATATATATATATCATCTAGGCTATCTGCATTTAACGCAAATACTCACTTTTAATTTTTAATATAACTCAATACAAATAAAACAAGCCCACCTTCAATATGAGTAAAGAAAGAGACTCTTGCTAATTGCTAATAACACTACTAAAAAGATGTTAAAACTCAACCGACTTTGTCGGAATGTCGATGGTTTTTTAAGAAAGAAAACTAAGACAATATTGTCGGTTATTTTTCACACAAAAACTACAGAAAAACTCTCAATTTTTTTTTTTTTTAAATAATTAATGTTTGTTCGTTAATTTAATTTTTTTACTAAAATTAGCTGACACATGTTTGATTCTTAAAATAAGAAACTGAAATTGAAGAACATATATAAAAATAAAGAATTCATAAAAATAGTATTTCATGTTAAACTGCTACATAAAAATGAAGTTTAAGGGTTAAAATAAAACAAGACTAAGTTGGAGTACCAAAATGAAAAATGAAGACATGTTAGAGGGATTGTGTATGTGTTTGACCTACTTTCTATGAGACATTGTACATGAAAGGTGGATACCATCAACAAGAGAATGAAACTTTTGCAAATGAAATAGAATAATTAAATTAACGGTTAAGAATGAAATAATATGTATAAGAAAGAGTCTAATAATAAATATGTGTTCATTCTAAACAATGAGTTTATATATTTTTGAGAATGTCAGAAAATTCCATCATATGTTTGGTATGTTTTGATCTTTGGCTTTAAGTACCACTGTATCTATAATTTTGAGAATTCATCCATTATGTGCAAACTCTTCATTCTGTAGCATTGTAATCCTTAGATTAGGAATATGGCTTTTGTCCATGTTTACTAATGCCTTAGCTTCTCTAGGTAATGCTTGAAAATTATTGTAACTTATGATTTCTGTACCTGCAAAAGAAAACACAATGTTAGCCATAAAATCTGCTAGCTTGTTTCCTTCTCGCAAAGTGTGTTCAATGGCCACAACCAAGCCCTCCTTAAGAACTCGTATTCTGTTAATCTCCAGTGTCACCTCCAAGGGAGTGTGCCAATCTCCTTCTACCATCTTCTTAACAGCTAATGAATCTGTTTCCAGAACCAAAGGAAAAAGATTGTGCATTCTACAATATTCCAACCCAAGTCTCATAGCTACTATTTCAGCTTTTAAATTGTCTGATACTCCAATCCTATTCCTTCTGCATATATTAAATTGCCTTGATCATCTCTAACACAGAAAGCAGACGAGCTTGGTCCAGGGTTGCCTTTGGAAGCCCTATCTGTATTGCACTTAAAAGAATTTTCCTTAGGTAGCTTCCAATAAACCACTTTACAGCCTACCTTAGGACTATATTCAGTCAAGAATCTTACAATTTCAGGCCAATTATTAGGTATATTATGCATCCATGGATATAAATGCTTAGCCAATAAGATTAAATTATTGCATATCCCTCCCCACATGCTCATATAAGACATATTACCTCCAAATTTCTTAGCATTTCTTCTTTACCATACTTGCCAAAAAATAAACATAGGAACAACCATTATCAGAGGTTTAAGTTTTTCAGAACATTCTGCATTCCACCATTTATACACACTGTCTTTCAGATGAATGAAGGACCCTCCACTCCTACAGTACCGGCAAAGTATCTCCATAATGAATTAGAGTCTGAACATCTAATGAATAGATGTTCAATAGTCTCCTGAACTCCGTCAGCACAACAACCACACTCCACCCCATCACATATTCTATTTCTAACTAGAACTTCACCAATTGGAAGCCTGTGTTGCCATATTCTCCAAGTAAGGAATGAAACCTTAAAAGGAATTCCTGTATTCCAGATATGCTTGTATTTCATACAAGCTATATTTTTTTCCCTTAGAAACTCCCAAGCAGATCCAACTATGAACATTCCAGCAGGCTTCAACATCCACCAAGGTTTATCCCACTGATCTTCAACCTCATTACTCCTATGAAGTTGTATAACATGTCTGCTGATATCTTCCCCAAAACTCAATTGCATCAGATCATAATTCCACTCTCCATTCAAAAAACATTGTTTGACCTCTTCCAATTGTACATTTCTAGTAGAGTCAATAGGAAGAATGTAATGAAGTGCTCCTAATTGAGACCAGTTATCATACCAGATACTTGAGTTTCCACATTTTGGTTCCCACCAAATATGTTGATCAATCGAATCTCTAGCTTCCAGCATATACTTCCAAGTTAAAGTACCACTTTTCCATTCCACCATTTGAGGCGTCTCTTTTTTACAGTATTTATTCCACATAAAATTAGTCCACAAAGACTTTTGTGTTCTAAATATCCACCATAATTTTGCAAATAAAGCTTTAGAGACATCAAAAAGGGATTTATAGCCCAAACCACCTTCCTCCTTGGGTTTACACAACTTTGACCAAGCCACCCAGTGCTTGTTACTGCCCACATCCCTAAACCTCCAAAAAAATCTAGCAAAAACTCTATGCAAGTCATGTATAAGACATTTTGGAGGAACAATAGCAGACAAAAGATATATAGGGATGTCGTTTAACACATTTTGAATTAGCACAGCCTTACCTCCAAATGACAACAACTTCCCTTTCCAAGCTTGAAGCTTGTTGTGCACCTTTTTCATCAATTCTGCAAAGTGTATTTTCTTCTTCTTGGCATGACCAATGGGACAACCCAGATACATAATTGGAGATTTCCCGTTAGAGAAACCAGTCTTCACTTCAATGTCAGAAATCAACTCATTTGCTATATTGTGAAAAACAAAGAATGAGCTCTTATGAATATTAATCATCTGCCTTGATTGCCTCTCATAATCCCTCAGTGTTGACATCAATAACTCTAAAGATTTACCATCGACTGAAGTGAAAATAATAGTATCATCTGCATAAGCAAGATGATTAATGTTATCACTCCATTTTGGTAACCCATAACCCTTGTAGGCCTCATTACAACCCAAAGCATTTAAACTTCTAGAGAGAGCTTCAGCAGATAGAATGAACAAAGCAGGGGACAAAGGATCCCCTTGCTTCACCCCCCTAGAAGAGTGAAAGAAACCAGAAGCATGTCCATTTATAAGAATAGAGTACCAATTGTTAGCAACTAGTCTCCAAACTTTATCCACCACACCATTATCAAAACCCATTCTCTCCAGCACCTTTATAAAAAAACCCCACTCCACTCTGTCATATGCCTTTGCCATATCTAGCTTGATCACCACATTTGCAGGTTTACCTCTCTTATCAATATCAGAAATAATCTCCTGAGCAGGTAACACATTTTCAGTTATGCTTCTTCCTTTCACAAAATCAGATTGATTTTGTGAAATCAAAGAGGGAAGGAAAACTCCAATTCTATCATTCATCACCTTTGAAATCACTTTGTTCAGAAAATTACTCAAACTAATTGCCTTAGGTCTGAGAAAGATTGAATAACATCTTTCTTAGGCAATAAAACCAAGTTAGTATGTGTAATAGACTTGGGAAGTGTAGCACCTGAAAAGAAAGCATCAACCACTTTAATCACATCATCACCAACAATATCCCAACAAAGTTGATAAAAATGACCAATGAACCCATCAGGGCCACTAGCACTGTCCCCATTGAGAGCAAACATTGCTTTTTTTATTTCATCCTTAGAAGGTAGTGCATTTAACTTGCAATTGTCCTCATCAGAAACACTCTTCTGAACATATCTCAAAATTGAAGCTTCCCCTCTATTATAATTGCTAGAGAATTGCTTCCTGAAAAACTCCTGAGCAGCTGCTGCCACCTGTTCTTCCCCTTCCACCCATTCTCCTTCCATGTTTTAAATTTTGTTGAAGCTTAGTCTTTTCCTTCTACCTCTCACCAAACTGTGAAAGAATCTTGTATTTTTTCCCTTTCTATAAACCACTGAATTCCAGCTTTCTGTCTCCAATACTCTTCCTCAAAATGCATATATTTTTTCAATTCTGCATGAGCATGATGTAGAATACTTCTATTATCTGCAGTGGGGGCAGCTTCAAATAATTGCTCCTTCACCCTTACAATCTCTTCCCTGATAACTAATTGCTTGAAAATATCACCAAAAACCTCTTTACTCCAGTTAGACAAGGCTGCTTTGGCATTTTTCAGCTTTTGTTTCAAATTGATAAACACATCAACCTCTTCTGAAACCCAACTGTCCTTCACTACCTGATGGAAATCTGATCTTTCAGACCAAAATTTAAGGAACCTGAAATAATTTACTATTTTTAAATAATTTATGTTGATATCAAATAAAATTGATACATGTGCAGCACACATGCCCTAAACTACTGAATTAATACAAAGAAAAGGCCTCAAGTATTACTACCTAGAAGTTATCACAATCTAAGCAAACTCATCATATACTATTAGTAATTAAATGATTACTTTCTTCATATCATTAAAAGATTTGCACCGTAAAATCTGGTTTTTTTTTCGTATGAGTAACATGCATTTGGTAGTAGTGTAAGATTCGTAAAATAATACATAAAATAGCAAAAAGCTAATATATGTTTTCTTATAATAATCGATCACATATCACATTTTCCTCCAAAATTACACATTTAAAAAATACTCGAAATTAACATGCAAGAAATAAAAAATTAAGAAAATTATAAATATCACCTACAAAAAAATAAGAAGAGCAGAACTTGAGAATGAGACTCGGGGAGTGACGAAGAAACAACGGGTGGAGCGTTGACTGTTGATGGGTAATGAAATGAGATGATTTTAGACAAGTTTTGAGTATTAACCTTTGTAATTAATTGTTTACTTTTAATATGAGCAGGTGTTGCTAATTCAAGTGTTGAACATAATTAGAGAAAAATACCAACAAGAATGCTAAAGGAAGAAAAAGAACAAAAATATACATCTTCAAAGCTATTGCCCCTCCGCACGCTCAAGAAGCCTCGCTGATTCTCTGCGCGTTCAAGTGGCCAGCGGCATGAGGCATGCAAAAAACTAAAAGAAGGGTAGTTTTGAAATTTTGTGTAACACCCTGTATCTTAAACATACCTAACCAAACCTAACCAGCAAATTTTCCAGAAGTTGCCGGTGCAACCCACGGTTGCCACCTATGGACCGTAGGGTGACCCACGGTCCGTCCTGGTGGTCCGTGGTTCACCACCTCCAACCCCCTCCCAGAAAAGCCTAGAAAATTATTATAAGGCATGACCCACGACCGGACCCACAGATAAAAGGTCAGACCACAGACTGTGGTCCAGGTTCATGGATCCAAGCATTAGAACCTGGTCTCTGAAGTCGATCAACGGACTGACAAGACGGACCGTTAGTCAGTCCATGTACCGTCAATCAGTCTGTAGGTCGAGATCCTCAGGACCCCCCAGAACCCATTCTCAGAAGTTTATCAACAGATTGACAGGATGGACTGTGGGTTAGTCCATGGACCGTCAATCAGTCTCGTCGTTGGCTTCAGCAAATTTTAAGTCAAGGGTCGTTTGGTCTTTTTCTCAACATCGTTTAACCCCTAAACTACGTAGTTTTTGTCAGTTTTAGCCTAGTAAATTAATTAGAACTTACCCTACTAAATTATTCACCAAAATCAAGCGAAACTTAGAGAAAATCAAGAACGCAGCGAGTTTTCATCAGTTCCAGCCCTAAAATCAAAATATTTCTCCATGAATTTCATCACCACGTATGTGGGATTTCACTAGTGGGTTCATTTCACCCATTAGGTCCTTAGATTTCAGTCAGAATCTTGATTCCCTTAATATTATCTAGACTTAGGGTTTCTTGAATGTTAGAAATTGTTGGGTTTTAGCTGTTAGAATGATCCAAATCAGATTATCAGATTGTTGCTTAGTTTCTTGTATGATATTCAGAACCCTAGCTATGTAGTTCTTTTAGTTCATGAATTACACATGCTAGGTCTGTTATTTCAGATATACATCCTTCAGTGTACGACTATCATATGATCAGTTATAATTGTTGCATTCTCAGAGTTTGCATGTCAGTAATTGAGCTATCCAATACTTCAGCATTTCAGTCATAATATTGCTTATATACATTCTAATTGGGAGTAGGCTTAGACCGAGTGGACTAGGGTTCAGCGTACCCAAATAGTCCCAGAACTACGTGCCTCCGTAGGTTTATAAGTCCCCTCTGTGGGCATTGCATTTTAGTAATCATGTTAGTCATGCCTCTATACCTCTGGCAGGGTATATTGGGCCCTTTCGATAGGGTGTATACATCAGACACCACATTTAGCTCATGTGGTTTTATGTCGGTTATTACTATCTCCCACAGTCACATTCTATTCCATTGACCATGTTATCAGTTACAGTCAAATTTCAGTCTCAGCATGCTATAAACTTGGTCATTGCATTCAGTTATGTCATGTTCAGTATTCTTAGTATAGTATCATGCTTATCTCTTATCATTGCTCAGATATATGCTTGTTCAGTTATGTTTATTATTCAGC
This sequence comes from Solanum lignicaule, assembly GCA_029582545.1. NCBI lineage: Eukaryota > Viridiplantae > Streptophyta > Magnoliopsida > Solanales > Solanaceae > Solanum > Solanum lignicaule. The sequence goes on along the minus strand of JAJOOF010007768.1, from coordinate 13,445 downwards.
TTTACTCTATTATGCATGCTCATTACCTTTCAAGTACTGACACATACTTTGCGCTACATCTTCTCGTGATGTAGGTTCAGGTCCTCAGCTTCCAGATCACGCATAGACCAGTTCCTGATATTCAGCTCAGCAGTATCAGTGGTGAGTCCTCATTCTTCGAGGATGACAAACATGTTTCTTTTGATTTTAGTCTTTAGTTTCAGTTTTTGCTAGATTTAGCTGGGGCATGTCCCAGCACTTCTAGTCAGTTAGAGGCTTATTTCAGACATAGTTAGTTTTAGCTTTAGCATTTGAGTTTGACCTTTCAGTTGTTGTTAAACTCTCAGTTTTTATATATTTAGATAGTTATGGGTATTCCCCATCGTTTCATTTCAGTTTATCTTATGATTTAGCTTCCGCACAGTCTCTTGTTACTTGAGTTTATTTAGTATGCTTATGTTATGCCAACAGGGTTAACTTGGGTCACTCGTGATCCTAGGTCTCGTGTCCGCATCCTGGGGGTAGCTTCGGGGTGTGACAAACTTGTTATCAGAGAGCTAGGTTCAAGAGTCCTAGGATGTCTGAAATGCCACACTAAGTAGAGTCCCTTTCATGGGTGTGAATTGCACCACATCTAATGAGAGGGAGGCTACAAAGTGTTTTAGGAAAAAACTTACCTTTCTTGATATTCTTATAATGCGTAAGGTATGATCTAATTCCTCGTTTCTAACTCGTGTTAAGCGCTTTTAGATCATGCTTCCTCATAGAGCTTACAGATAGAATGCGAATGCCCGCAACGCTAACGCAACTCTTCCAGTCCCAAATCTGGAAGTTTCGAATGCTGAGTTTCAGAACGACATTCAGCTTTTGGCTCAGAATGTGACCAACTAGAACAACCAGCAAGTTCCAGTTCCTGTAAAATGCTAGTGGTGGATCAGTGGCAGCCAGGGTTTGTGATTTTGTTAGGATGAATCTACTTGAGTTTTTAGGGTCACAAATTGGTGAGGATCCCCAAAAACTTCATAGATGAGGTCAAGAAGATCTTTGGAATGATGCAGCTAACTGGGAATGATAGGGTTGAGTTGGCATCTTACTAACTTAAGGATGTGGCACACATTTGGTTCACTCAGTGGAAGGAAAACAAGAGTACAGATGCAGTTCTTATTACTTGGGACTGCTTTAGTGAAGCTTTTCTGGACAGATTCTTCCCAAGAGAGTTGAGAAAGGCAAGAGCTCAGGAGTTCATGAATTTGAGGCAAGGTAACATGATAGTCCAAGAGTACGGACTTAAGTTCATCCAACTCTCCAGGTATGCTCCTCATATGGTTGCTGATTCCAGGGCTCAAATGAACAATTTTCTATATGGGGTATCCGACTTAGTGAAAACAGAATGTAGGAATGCTATGTTGCTAGAAAATATGAACATCTCTAGGCTCATGACTCATGCTCAGCAGGTTGAGGGAGATAAGCTTAGGGAGCAGGCTAAGGATAATAAGAAGGCTAGAATAGGCAACTATGAGTATTCTCAACATAAATCGGGTGGTGGAAATCGCTCGCAGTTTCATCCAAAGTCTTCAGCTCCAACACCTCATCAGCTAGTGTTCCATCTTCCGGGTTTAGACAGGATCATAAAGGTAGGGCAATAGGCTCTAAGTCTCAGGGGAGTGTTTCAGGCACCAGAACCTACCCAACTTGTCCAAAGTGTAGTAAGAACCATCCGGGAGAGTGTCTTGTAGGAAAGGAATGATGTTTTGGGTGTGGTCAGTCTGGTCACAAGTTGAGAGATTGTCCTTCTGCTAAACAGGGTCAAAAAGGTAACAATGGTAGGGCTCAGTCTACAACTTTAGCAGCACCAGCAGGTCGCTCAACTCAGCAGGGTAACTCATCTGGTACGGGTGGAGGACAACGCCAAAACAGGTTGTATGCTCTTCAGGCTCGCCAGAATCAGGAAGATTATCCTGATGTAGTCATTGGTACATTACGAGTTTTTAACTTAGATGTTTATGCTTTGTTAGATTCAGGGGCTACTCTTTCCTTTGTAACTCCTTATATAGAAGTTAACTTCAATGTTAGTCCAGAAACTCTTTCAGAACCCTTCTTAGTCTCTACTCCAGTCGGTGACCCAGTTATAGCTAGACGGGTATACAGAAATTGCCCTATCACAGTTTCCCAAAAAGTCACCTCAGCAGATCTTGTAGAGTTAGAAATGGTAGACTTCGATGTCATTCTAGGCATCGATTTGTTACATTCCTGTTATGCCTTAGTCGATTGTAGAACTAGGATCGTTCGTTTTCAGTTTCTAGACGAACCAATCTTAGAATGGAAGGGTAGTAGCTTAGCGCCTATGGGTCGATTCATTTCTTACCTTAAGGCTAGAAAGATGATCTCTAAGGGTTATCTCTATCATCTAGTTTGGGTTAAAAATTCAAGCTCTGAAACCCCAACTCTTGAGTCAGTTCTAGTAGTGAATGAGTTCCCAGAAGATGTTCCCGGAGTTCCTCCCGAAAGGGAAATCAACTTTGGAATTGATCTTCTTCCAGATACCTAGCTTATTTCTATTCCTCCTTACATAATGGCTCCAGCTCAGCTTAAGGAATTGAAAGAGAAGTTGAAAGACCTTCTAGATAAGGGCTTCATTAGACCTAGTATTTCCCCATGGAGTGCACCAGTGTTGTTCGTAAAGAAGAAAGATGGTTCTCTCAGGATGTGCATTGACTATAGGCAGTTGAACAAAGTCACAATCAAGAATAAGTATCCCATCCCTAGGATTGATGACTTGTTTGACCAACTTCAGGGTGCTAGTCATTTCTCAAAGATAGACCTCAGATCTTGTTATCATCAGCTCAGAGTCAGAGATAGTTACATTCCAAAAACAACCTTCAGAACTCGGTATGGTTATTATGAATTTGTAGTTATGTCATTTGGACTAACCAATGCTCCTGCAACTTTCATGGATTTGATGAACAGGGTGTTCAAGCAGTATTTGGACTTGTTCGTTATCGTCTTTATTGATGATATCCTCATTTACTCTAAGAATGAGGAAGAACATGCAACTTTTTTGAGGGTTGTCCTACAAACTCTCAAAGATCGCCAGTCATTTTCTAAGTTCAGTAAGTGTGAGTTTTTGTTGCAGTCTGTTGCTTTCCTTGGGCATATTGTGTCTTCCGAAGGGATCCGAGTGGATTCTCAGAAAATAGAAGCAGTGAAACAATGGCCCAGACCTACCTCTCCTACAGCTATTAGAAGTTTCTTGGGTTTGGCTGGCTATTACAAAAGGTTCGTGGAAGGATTTCCATCCATAGCTTCTCCATTGACTAAGTTAACTTAAAAAAATTTAAGTTCCAGTGGTCAGATGATTGTGAGAAAAGCTTCGCAGAACTGAAAATTAGGTTGACTATAACTCCTGTTTTGACTCTACCAGAGGGTTCAGACGGTTATGTGATCTGTTGTGATACATCCAAAGTCGGCCTAGGTTGTGTGTTGATGCAGCAAGGTGAGGTCATAACTTATGCTTCTAGACAAGTTAAGGTGCATGAGAAGAATTACCCGAATCATGACCTCGAGCTTGCAGTAGTGGTGTTTGCACTTAAGATTTGGAGACATTACTTGTATGGTGTTCACATAGATGTGTTCAAAGACCATAAGAGCCTTCAATATGTGTTCACCTAGAAAGAGTTAAATCTTCGCCAGAGGATATGGCTTGAGTTCCTCAAGGATTATGATATGAATGTGCATTTCCATCCCGATAAGGCCAATGTAGTAGCAGATGCCCTTAGTAGACTATTTATGGGTAGTGTAGCAGATGTTGAGGAAGAAAGAAAAGAACTAGCAATGGATGTTCACAGGCTTGCTCGCTTGGGAGTTCAGCTTATGAGCATATCAGATGGTGGTGTAATGGTTCAACATGGGTTAGAATCTTCATTGGCAGCGGAGGTTAAAGAGAAGCAAGACAGTGACCCAATATTGCTTTAACTAAAGGGTGCAGTTCATCAATAGAGAGTTGAGGTTTTCTCCTAAGGAGGAGATGGTGTGCTTCGCTACCAGGGTTGATTATGTGTTCCTAAGGTGGGTGAGTTGAGACAACATAATTTTGCAGAAGCCCATAACTCCAGGTATTCTATTCATCCATGTGCCACTAAGATGAACCATGATCTGCAGGAAGTCTTTTGGTGGAATGGTATGAAAAGGGATGATGTTCGACAAAATCGACTGACACTATTTCGGTTCAAGTGCCAAACGATTGCATGTAGTGCTATAACCCAACCAAGGGTTGGGATCATTCCCATATGGAGTGGTTTTGAGAATTAATAGAAGAATGTATTGACTAGCCTATGTAGCATTAACTTAATTTAAGATTGAAAAAGCTTCGATGGGGTGCTCAAGATTCGTTTGGAACCCCGTGCGTGCAAAAAAATATGCTACTCCATCAAATTCGACATTCTGAACTCAATGGAAACCATCAAAACATTCATCTGAGGTCATCTTGATGAAGAGTAGGTCACAGCCAAGCTCCATTTAAAGCCAAAATCAACAAGGTAGCTTAGAATGAGCCCGGAAGCCTTAGGATCTATACAAAAGGTTCTTCTAGACTAAATTTGATGTTCCAAACCTAACTGAGTCATCAAAACACATTCTCAGGCCATATTCATGAACTTTTGTCCGAAGTCAACCGTTCAAGTTTCCAAGGCATAAAAATATGAAAATTTGCACAAAACTCAAACGAATGACCCAAAGACAAAACTGTCAATTCCAATAAGTTATAAATGACTTGGGTCCACTACAGGAAAGTTTTAAATGTTGAAAATATTAGAAATTAGTTGAAATGACCTAGAGGTTCATTACAACATTGGGCAATGCTATTTTGTTAAGAGCATTTCCTTTCTCTTTGAAGGATTATGCTAAGATCATGCTATGAAGCTTACCTTATGGATCAATTTGAACCTAAGAAGAAATGACAATAAAGTTTCTAGATAAGTGTTTATGTTATGACCTAAAGTATATGATGATCGCGTAATCAAGACACAACTTCCAATTCAAGTGTCTAAGATCGTACAATAGTAATATAACCCAACCGAATGGGTTGGGGTCGAGTCCCAAGGGAGCGGTTTCTGAGAATTAATATTTAAGCGCGAATATGCTAGAGTTAACCACAAATAAAGACATTATCGAGTAAAAATATGATAAATAAGAAAATGCAAATTAGGGAGACGGGATTATTGGGATGTGATAGGAATATGATATAAACTATACAATCGGGTAAATGTTATTGATAGTCAATTGCTGAACATTTGTAACTAGGCTAGACTTTAGTGGGGTTAAATTCTCTCTCGAGCAACTTACCCTGAATCAACTCGGTTTCTCTCGAACATCGAGTTGTCGCTTTTAAGCATAACCTCTGCCTTAGCCCATTCACTCTCTTGAGCTGAATGTGTGGGAAAAAGCCTAGGGTTCACTCTCTAAAGTTGAACCCACGACGACCCAATAACCACCGGCTATCAATTTAGTAGTCTTAGTTTTAAACCTCTCTCTCGAGCAAGCCAAAAACACTAAGATGAAATCGTATTTGCAACTAAAATCCCAATAAGTTCAAACACAACTACTAAACGAAATCACATTTAAACAACAAATAGACTAACAATAAGCAATACCCAATAGGAAATTTAGCCCATATTCACAAAATCACACCTCAAGAATTGGGGTTTTAGCTAGACATACAAAAAAGGAAAAAAATGATACCAAATCGAAGTAACATCAACTAGGTATGATTTATATTCACTTCAATCGAGTCTAGGATGAAGAATCTTCAACACCCACTTCCAATTTCTTGGAATTGGAAGTCTTCAAATCTTCAAAAGCTAAGCAAAATGTTCTCTACTTGAAAACTTGGAAAAATAAAAATGTTGTCTCTGAAATTGCATACTAAGATAAAAATTCAAACTAGTATTTATAGTTGTCAAAAATTGTGCTGCGAAGGATCACTCGGCACAGTTAGTCGGGATCGCTGATGCACTCGCCGATCCGCCCTTTGGTCTGCTTCATCGCCTTTCAGCTTTTGCCTTCAGCATCTTCGCGTTCTGGATCATTGGGCAATATAGTACTGCTTCGCGGAACTATTCGGCGACGCGCCGACTGCTCCCTTTCATTGCCAACTTGATCTTTTCCTTCAGCGCTCAGCACATTGGAACTTTGGGCAAGGTTAAGGCCATTAGGCGATCCTCAGGCCTTCTTTTCTTCGTCTTTTCAGCCGTTTTGTTCCTTTTTGCCAAGTAGTGTACATGCTTTGCGTCAAACTCCAAATACCTGAAACTTAAGGATTTACATCAGTTATTGAGATAAAATATGCATTTGTGGACACTAATTCTTTTAAAATGAAGCCCTAAATGATTCCAAATTGTGGACTTACCAGTATACCCTAGGCGTAACATAACATATAGAATCTCAAAAGGCCCCACATAAATGACTTAGCATACATCATACAAGATAATCGAAATAAATTTTTTAAAGAAACAATCTTATATTATAAAAAAGTTTGACAAAGCGTGAGTCTAACATAGTCTCAACAATCTATTTAAACGTCAAAAAGAGTGGTTGGGACGTAACCCATACACCACATACATCATCCAAAAATTAGAAAGAAATAAAGCAAGTAAAGATGTCTTGTTTCTTGGAACATGAGGACTCACCAACTTTTGAATTCAATAGAATAATTAACTAGCCACGAATGTTAGAGGTAGTAGCGTCAGACTATATAGTAATGAAACAATGTATGCACAAGTATGCATTAGTACATGGAATGTACTGAGTACAAGGCAATATGCATAAACATATATGATAGCATGAAAAACTTAAAACATGTGAGATATGACCAACATTTGAGAATTTAAAGGCTTAATGAAGCAACAACATATATTTCACAAGATATGGCCAACACATTTAAAATAAGAGACATAAGAAGGCTTTAGAAGAAACATATACATTTTGGGGATATTAGCTTTAACCAACAATATAACCATAAGAGTTATGCCATAGAATTTGATATATCCCTCATACCGAAAGAAAGGGATTCTACATGCTAAGGTAGCATCCATACACATCATTTTTTCGTAAAGTGGATCCACTAGCTAGGTAATTTGAGACAATCCTACGGGGACACATAGTTTGGGACTAGAGGTTGCTACTAGAGACTACCTTATTTGAGCCTCCACCTCAAAGCTCTCTCGGTGCTAAGTCTAAATTCCAATGGAATAAATAAAAATGAAATATCATTATAACATAGGAAATGCAGTGATCAATACCAATCTACATCTTAAAGATGAAAACATAGAATTGCTACTTAAATTACATTTCAATTATAGGTGAGAAAACCTTTCACCAATGTAAATCCATATGTGAGAAATACCTTTCATAATCATGGTCATATTCGTTAAACCTTTCACAACAATATTGATACTTTCATCTAAAAGCACCCTATTGTCATAAACATCATTTTGATAAGACATGTATAATCCTTCAAAATTCATAGTTCATGGGTTCATCATAAGTTCATAATTAAAAGTCACGGATCATGCTTGGGTTTATATAAATTCAACTAGACATCATGTAATTTACATCAAATCATGTAATAGAAGATTTAAACAATAATAAAATCATAATTGAATGAAACCCATATATAATTAGGAAGAACCCTAGTTTGATCAATTGAAATTGATTTGAACAATTGGAAACCTTGGGGACCCCATGGAGGAATGAACTCTATGGGTGAATACCCACATAACTTGCTACTCAAAGCCCAAGATGAATTGTGATTTGCTGACCTTGGAGTGAACCCTAGCTTCTTCTTCTTCTTCTTCCATAGGTTGAGAGAGAATTTGGGAGAATTAATTTGGTTGGGTTTTGGGGAAATAGGGGAATGGGTTTAAAGTGGGTCGATTTAGGACTTAAAGTCATTATATAGGGCTTAGGATTGAGGTCAAAATGACATCGTATAGGCTTAAACCATTTTGGAAAACACCCAAAAGACCCTAAGAATTAACTATCGAACTGGTCTACTGGTCTGACCTACAAACCGTTGAGCTTTCTACAGTCCGTACTGGTCAACCGTAGACCAAGTATTAGATCTTAAAATAACCCAAATTTTGGCGGGACTCTTCAACGGCCCATAGGGACTCCTATGATTTGTTGACCCTAACTATAGAACTTAACTTTAACCCCAAAATTTTCACTAAGTCTGGATTGTTTCTACGGAACCAATCTACGGCCTGTAGATCACTCGACGAGCCGTACTAGTCATCCATAGGCTGAGGTACTGGGACTCGATTTTCAAAAAATATTTCACCATTCATACAATATTGGTCTATAACCCATTGAAATTTCTATGAATAGTAGACTGGTCTCGCAGACCTGAATCAATAGCTAAAATTCATGAAACCTATTTCCTTTTCAAAATTTGAGGTGTTACAATATCTCCCCCTTGGGAATATTCATCCTAGAATGAACTCAAGGCAATATAAATAGGGTAGGGGAAGGGATCTACATGAATGCAATCATATATGCACATAATCAAAGAGGAATTCGACTCAAAGCTAAAATATGCTCAAATATCATTTCATAAACATACATGTATGTATAAGGAATCATGAGAATGACTAAGATACATGAATCCGTAAGAATGAACCATGAAGGACTAAATACCTCAAGCTAGGGTAAGATCAGAGGGAAAGAGATAATCATATCGGGACATCATATCGGCCTCGGCCTCCCAAGTATCACCCTCAACTATTTGATTCCTCCATAACACCTTTACGAATGCAACCTCTTTGTTCCTCAACTTTCTAACTTGCCGGTCCAAAATCTCAACTGGATCTTCTTCATAAGAAAGGCTTTCCTTTATACCAAGACTTTCCAATGGCACAATCGATGTGGGATCACCGATACACTTTTTCAATAAAGACACATGGAACATTGGATGCACTGACTATAATTTGGAGGGCAAGTCTAATTCATAATCCACCTGGCCTATCCACCTCAACGCTTGATACATACCAACATAACGGGGACTAAGATTCCCTTTCTTACTAAACCTCATGACACCCTTTATAGGCAAAATTTTCAATTAGATACATCAACATCAAACTCAAGATCCATTCTTCTAACATCGGTATAGGATTTTTCTTGACTTTGAGTCATTTTCAACCTTCTCTAATAAGCCAAACTTTCTCCATATCCTCATATACCAATTTAGGACCTATCAAAGTAACCTCACCAACTTCAAACCAACCTATGTGGGATTTATACCTCTTAGCATAAAGAGCTTCAAATGGAGTCATACCAATACTTGAATGATAGCTATTATTATATGCAAACCCAATCAAAGGCAAGTGATAATTCCAATTACCCTTGAAGTCAATTACACATCCCCTCAACATATCCTCCAAAGTTTAGATAGTACGCTCTAATTGCTCATCGGTTTAAGGATGAAAGGGCGTACTAAGCTTAACTTGGGTACCAAGACCTTTTTGGAAAGACTTCCAAAATTGAGAAGTGAATTAGGTACCAATGTTAGAGATAATGGATAAGGGAAACCCAATGCAACCTAACCATCTCCCTTAGCTACAAATTAGAATAATTTTCCACCAAAAAAGAAACCTTGATGGGAAGGAAATGAGCTCTATGAACATCATGAACAATCTTCTTCTTATCTTCCTCAACATGTGCAACACTACCTGTTGATAGTCGACTAAGAGCATGTTCCACCACATTCACCTTCTTGGGGTGATAGAGGACACTCATGTCGTAATCCTTTAGCAACTCAAGTCACCTCCTTTGGTGAAGATTTAGATCTTTTTGCTTGAACACATATTGCAAAATTTTGTGGTTGGTAAAAACATCAACGTGAAAACCATACAAATAATGCCTCCAAATCTTTAAGGCAAAAACAACCACCGCTAATTCCAAATCATGGGTAGGATATTTTTTTTCATGAATCTTGAGTTTACTTGAAGCATAATCAATAACATTCCCATTTTGCATAAGAACACATCCTAATCCAATTATTGAAGCATCACAATATACAACAAACCCATCAGAGCCTTCCAGTAAAGTCAAAATAGGAGTCGAAGTGAGTTTGTCCTTCAACTCATGAAAAATCTTTTCACAAGCTTCCGACAATAAGAACTTTACCTTTTTTGGGTCAATGTAGTCAATGGAGAGGCAATCAAAGAAAACCCTTCTACAGACCTTTATAATACCCAAAAAAACCAAGAAGCTGCGAATATTACAAGGGGATAGAGGTCTAGGCCAATTCTTAACTAATTCAGTCTTCTTAGGATCTACCTTAATACCCTTACCGAAAACAATATGACCAAGAAAAGGCACAAATTTCAACCAAAAATCTCACTTACTATACTTGGAAAATAATTATCGGTCCTTGAGGACTTTCAACACAATCTTGAAATGATTGGGATGATCATCCTCACTCCACAAGTAAATTAAGATGTTATCAATAAACACAATCACAAATATATCAAGGTATTTTCTAAACATTCTATTCATTAAGTTCATCAATGCGGCCGGAGCATTTCTCAACCCAAATGATATTACCAAAAAAACTCATAATGACTATTCCTAGTTCTAAAAGTCGTCTTATGGATGTCATTTTCTTTCACCCTCAATTGGTGATAACCTGATAAGAGGTCAATCTTAGAGAAGAAACTTGCACCTTGGAGTTGATCAAACAAGTTATTGATCCTTGGAAGAGGGTGCTTATTCTTAATGGTAACCTTTTTCTATTGCCGGTAATTAATACTCATGCGAAGTAAACCATTCTTCTTACGAACAAACAAAACTGGAGAACCCCATGGAGAGATACTCAGACGGATGGAACCTTTATCCAACAAATCTGTCAATTTCTTATTTAATTTCTTAAGTTCTGCCAAAGACATACAGTAAGGAGGAATAGAGATAGGTTGCATATTTGGGAGAAGGTCAATATCGAAGTCTATTTCCCTTTTGGGAGGAACATCGGGTAAATCATCGAGAAATACTTTTGGAAACTTATTTTCAACGAGGATCTATTCAAGAGTACGGGTTTCATAATCAGTATCCCTAACCCGAACAAGATGGTATATGCAACCCATAGAAATCATTTTTCTAGCTTTAAGACAAGAAACAAACTGACCCTTAGGCATATAATTTCCCCCTTTCCACTTTAGGATGGGCTTATTTGGAAACTGAAACTTATCCACATGGGTTCTACAATCAATAGAAGCATAACTAGAATGGAGCCAATCCATACCAAGAATAACATCAAAATCAAACATATCAAGCTCTACTAGATCAACATGAGTGACTCTATGGGTCAAGGAGACATGATAATTTCTATAGACTTTCTTAGCCACACTAGACTCACTGAAGGAACTAGAAATAGAAAAAGGATCTAACAACACATCAAGAGAAATAGAAAATTGCATAACCACAAATGGTGTTACAAAAGACAAAGTAGCACCAGGATCAAGCAGAGCATAAACATCAAGATAAAATACTTTCAACATACTGGTACCCACATTAGGAGAACCCTCTTGATCATGTCGAGTTTGAAGTGCATAGAATCGATTTTTCATTGGAGCACTCGAACTTCAACCACTAGGCGGAGCTTGCCTACCTTATTTTTCCTTGTTGATCCTAGATGGATGATCTCTCAAGTGGTGACCACTTTTACCACAACCAAAACAATTATCCTTACCCATCAAACACTTTCCCGGATGACTCTTGTATCCTTACCTAAACAACTATTGTATTTCAATTGTTTCACTATCATCACGAACTATGTGAGGCCTGTTAGGCCTCAGAGGTGCCTCGCTTACACTAATGGCTCCAGCATCATTTTTCTGTTGGTCAGTGTTCCAAAGAAGTGCAGCGTATCTTGACCGTAGCAATATTGCATTGAAGTTACCCACTGATTTTCTTGTCCGTAAGACAACCAATTGGTATAAGCAAGCATATAAATACCACAATCCCTGCATCTAACAAAAGAAAACTAATGCTCCCTATATTTTCTTTGTATTCTAAAAATAAATTGTCCAAGTCATTGAAAAATACACATTCACATTCGTTTAACAATATTGTATTCAAGTTTGTTAAATGTATGTATTTACTCTCATACTTGTACCCGTCTGATCAAAATTATATCCTTAGTCATTAAAATTGTATTAATGGACTGCCAATATATTTATATCCTTATCAAATCTAGTTTTTGTATTCCAATCAACCACTTACAATATAATGCAATTATCATATCTTTTTCGATAATGGATACAATATTTTTGAGCCAAACAAAAAATGATTCTTCAATTGCACTACGCGAATACAAAAATATTTTTCTACGAACATTCCACGGTCATTCTTATTTTGTATTCAAACAAATTAATATTAAAACTATCCAGCAAAACTAATACTTCCCAATGTTTTCATAATATACAATTTACAATTCAAGGAAAATAGATACGATTTACAATTATCAAAACTTTCCATAGTCATTTCCGAATCACTTTGAAACAAATTTAGGATCTAGCAATTAAGTAATACCTGATCAATTTTGTATTTCACCGATTATATCGAATTTTCAATTTGGGAATTCCTTCTCTGAAGTTGCATCCCAACGAAATTGTAACCATTTTCGAAATCTTCTTCCCAAATTGAGAAAATGCAATTTAATCGAATTCACATTAACAGAGATTGAGTATTATCAATGGAAATTTTTAAAAAAATCGATATTAGAAATTTGATCATGAACAAGTGGGATGGATTCCCTGTCGTTTATTTTTGAATTTGTAACTGATGAGAATTTTAAGTGATATGTTCCTTTTTAAAAACATTCTCTCTCCTAAATTTTTCCTTTTTCTTATTAAATAATTGTATTCTTTCCATTAAAACAAATAAAGAAAACGTGAATCAGATGCATAACAAACTAAAATATTGACATTTTTAATAAATATTAAAAATGTGATTAAAGGGTCCTATTAAAGGCTAAAATATTGATATTTTGAAATTTTTCCTTCGAATCTTTGCCCCATCCCAACACTTTTTGCTATTCACTCAAACGAAAAAAGTATTTAAGCACACATCCCCAATTTTTTAAATAATTTAGAGATAAGCGTAAAAAACACACCTAAATTATGCTCTCTTTTTTTAGTTTTATACCTAAACTATTGAGAATGTGAGTTTCATACCTAAATTATCACATATTAGTTTGAGAAACAGACATCTATCTTTTATAACACTCTTATCATGATGTGTGTAATACACTCTCTGTTTTGTTTTAAAAAAATTATCACATCACACTCCACATGAACCGAAAATTCCACCTTCACATAACTTAAATAAATTATTAGTATTAGTTAAATTATTATCCCAAAAATTAATATTTTTTTATAAAATAAAATGTAAAATATTTTTCTTACCCCACTCCA